>JAHWFP010234170.1:0-10014 GCA_023313725.1 Lithobius niger | reverse complement strand
GGGGGGGGGGGGGGGGGGGAGAAGAGAATGTCAAAGCAAAAGAATAGAAATTTTTATAGCGTCTGGAATTCAACTCTAGGTAGGGACGGGGGTGCTTTATGTCCCTAGGGGCCATGTGGAACAACTCTTTTCAACAATTTTAGTGCCTTTGAGAAATTAAAGGAAAGCCAATTTTTCAGTTGCATACTTTTCTAGGGGTATGGGTTGGGGAGAGCAAATGAATTAAATTTCTAAACTGTGTCAGGGAATTCAGCTAAGAGAGGTCTAGGAAGGGACGGGGGTGATTTATGTGCCTTGGAGCCCTGGGACACAATTCTTTTCAACAATTTTAGGGCCTTTGAGAGGTTAAAGGAAAGCCAATTTTTGAAAATTCTTCAGTTGCAGAATTTTCTTGGGGGGGGGGGAGCAAAAGAATTAAAACTCTAAACTATTTCCAGGAATTCAGCTAAGAGGTCTAGGGAGAGACGGCGATGATGCTCGGAGCCCTGTGACACAATTCTTTTCAACAATTTTAGTGCGTTTGAGAGGTTGAAAAAAAACGAATTTTTGAAAATTCTTCAGTTGCAGCATCTGCCCCTTTGCTTTCCCCTCCTCCCCCGCTCCATACGTGTGCCACTGGTTACATGAAATGCGGAGGACATCATTGTTTGTTCGGTAGCAATGGGTTTTAGCGCACACTAAAGCATTGTTGCCCACTCCAAAATGGCGACGATCAATTTACGACATGTCCATTTTTCGCCTGGTTTTCCCTTGGTTGTTATGCCTTTTTTTTCCTTCTTAGATTTTTGTGCGACACTTTTTTATTAACTCGCCAACCACCATTTTAGCTCTTTTAATTGTCTCTAACGCCGAAGCTGAAAGTCTCAAACAGGATCGAATGACTAGTTATGGTCGGTTCACTCAATACTGAACATGGCAAGGCTGCAACAGAGCGATTTCCGGTAGAAAGTTTACATCGGTGAAATTGGACAAGATTACACAGTTGGGGTAACGTTAGTGCTGCCCAACCGAAGACGAGTGTGTATGGCTATGTGTTTGTTTAATTCCTCTCATTGGTCTTCAATTTTACCACCACCAATAATCTAAAGTCACATTGCAATAATCTGAAGACACTACCGAACAAATCCATAAATTATTCCTTCTTTGTTACGTTTTTTTTAAAGATTGACTCTAATTTGCTCTACATTGTACTAAACCTTTAGTTCCCCTTTTTTAGTGGCCGCTGTTTTCTTGCCAGTTGTAATGGTTTTAATTTCATTTACGTGTCTTATGGTTCAGGGGCGGATCCTGAATTCTGTTAAGTAGGGGGGGGGGGGTGCTCTACCAAACTTCGGTGATTCCCATAATTGATGGCTTTTAATTCTATTATTGATGGCTTCTATTCTGGAAAAAAATTACGATTTAAAATGTTTTTCGGTCAGAAATCGTGAAATAATCTAGTTACAGCCCGGGGGGGGGGGGGGGGGGCTGTAACTAGGTTATTTCATGATTTCCGACCGAAAAGCATCTTGGGGGCAGGGGAAGGAGGGCATACCTTTGCCAAGGCGGTTAATAGGCATTTTACGGTGTAAACAAATAGGCATTTTACGGTGTATATTTTTAGGCACGAAGGAGGGGGCGGCCGCACCATCCGCACCATACTAAATCCGCCCCTGTTATGGTTGAGCAGCAGTAAGGTTTCACGTGGACGAAACACTGCAAAAACACTGAGCTATTTGAAGCCTTACATGAAAGCTTATTCATGCCTTTGCCTGTTTTACTTCGGTTCAGTTCAACTTTACCTTAAATATCAAACGAGTTCGTTGTCGTTTGCTAATTATAAAATATCCGATAACACATCCGTTACTAATCATTAGGATACCCAAATGCCCGTCATCAAAATCTAACCAATGTATTGTTTCTCATCATTAAAACAAAGTCTCGTCATTTATTAAGGCAACCACGAGCATTTCACGTTAGCACTCGAATTAGCGGTCTTAGTGATAGGCTCTTTGGTATCATCACCTACTTAACGTATGCATTTCTCACTGCCATATTACAACCAACCTACATCCACTATTCTACTTGGAAACCAGCCGGACCAACATTTAAAAACAGCACAAATTGTACCTGCAATAACCACGTAACACGAGGTCGCATTCAAAAACACGTTTCTTGCTGTGCTCTTAAGCATTGAGCGAACTGACCCTACTTACCCTGTATATTCAATGGTCCCTGGTCTTTTATAAGTCACACCATTGACATAGGCAAGCTAACGTTAATCGCTGGAATGCCTCACGAGAACTGACGTAATAAAACAAGAATGTATCCATCCACAGAAATTCGCTTTACATTCACGCGTAGCTTGTCCACTGTGCACAAATAAAAATGCATGTTTCCTTAGTTAACATTTTTTGACAATAACCACCCATTTTTGAAATACTTGGTCTTTCCGAAACGAATTAAAAGCGGAGTTCCAGTTTCCTATGACACGCCGGAAAACCTTAATTACAGCGACTCAGAGTCACTGCTCAGTGATTCAGTAAACAGAAAGAGAAGAAAACACAGTCATGCCAAATTTAAGTGGTAGACAACGCCATCTTTTGAAGGAAAACGACGACTTTGTGTTACCATGACCCGTGCACAGCTTCCTGAATGTAAAAGGCTTAACGTTAGAAATTCGCCGCGTCGTCCAGTTAGCCGCCAATTCTGCCAACAGTTGCGCTGTGAACACTCCGAACACTCTAGCATGCGGATTGAACTGTGAAAGGTACTAGTGACGCGCGATACGCGGATTTTAAGCTTAAAACATTGCACTGGCACCAAATTATTAAACTTTAGCAACAATGGCTTCATGCTACGTGCCTCTTTGTCCACTCGACGACAAAACAAAGTCTCCGGAGGTTTATTTTCATGAATTTCAAACAGAAAAACAACCAAGGCACGTGTGTATTGTACTGTATAATAGAGCAGCGTCATGTGACGTCATTTTGGCTACGAGATACAATTTGAAGGCATAACTACAAGGTGCACTAGATTAAAATGTAAGGTTAAAAACGGCACTTCTAGTCAAGACAGTGCTTTGAGAGCGGATATCTTAGGCTTAAAAGAACGTTGTTTTCTCCAATAACAAAATTCACGCGTTATAGGCTTAAGAAATCCAATCTAATAGCATTGGCTTTAGTAAGACGACCTTCTTTTTACCTCCAGTGCTCCTTTCAGCTAACCCAGTTACCGGCTCCACCATAGAGTTATATATAATAGCACACCGTTGTGTCACTGCCCTATACGCTACGGCGTTTTTTTATTCTCATTAAAACTGTGTTAAATGATCTTTTGACGTAACAGTAAATCGCGCGAAGACTAAGAATGGTCACCATTACTGTAAAATAATGTTCGTTTAGTGCTGCAACACCGGTAAAATCTAATAATGAAAGGATTACCACGTTTTTTGCGCCCCGCTAACACTAAACAATGCTATGATTTGGGGTAGTTCGTTCTTCGTGCTTTCACTTCAGCAGACCAACTGGACGACGCGTCTCGCATCAAGGTCGAGTGGAACGATAGTATTAGTCTCGCATGCTACGTGAAACCGAGTGTTAATCCTTTTACATCCAGGAAGCTATGCCCGTGCACTATCCCGCCCGACCTGTAACAATATTCGGAGGGTAGACAAAATGGCCGCCACGACTGGCCGCTAATAGCCTTTTTTACACGGACATCCCAGATCCGAAGCGTCTGTACGTATCTCTGACGTCAGCCAGAGCACGTTTTTGGCCGGCCAGATTTTGGTTGGCCAGACAAGTTTTTAGTTGCTGGTATCTGACCTAATATATTTAGCCGCAGCGAGAGCATTACCGTGAGCGAGGCACGTAATTTGAAAAAAAATCAGAAAAATTGAAAATCATAATTTTCTTGGGATTCGGATTGTCCGTGTAAAAATACTTGTGCAGACTGGCCCATTACTTCCAGGTATGTTCGGGAATTAGCAAAGCTAATCACATCTTTGTACAGTAAGTCGCGACATCTATAGGCACAAGAGACGGTTTTTCTAAAATAATAATTTCAATTTGTGCGTAGACAATTGCGTGACAATTCTATTATTTATAAATATATTTTTAAATAGTTTTTAAAGTTATCTCTCAGCCACAGATAAGCTATTTCTCTGCGCTTGGAAAAAAAAAACACATTCGTATATCCAGAAAGGGTTGCAAGGGAAGGAACGTTTGATTTCGTGCCGTCAGTGTCGCCCTCGGCTGACAGAAAGCGGCAACAGACCAAATCAATCACATCAGTGGCGTTTTCGGCGGCCGTATTGTCCCACCAGTCGCGTTTGCTATTTTCCATCCAAGGTCCAGCCGGTCCTGCAGTGTACAACTAGTGTAACAGTCTATCTACCCCAAAACAAAACTTGTTAAGGATTCCCGCCAAGCTTTTCGGCCGTGTGAAGTCGTGATATCAAACGCCAAGCTCTTTCACCAAGCTAATCCCACCGAGTATTGGTTCGAAGGTTAAATGAAATGTATGAAAATTGCTTACTGCGCAATTTTCAATTATTTCATTAACGGTTGAAGTATTAGTCGGTGGGATTAGCTTGGCGAAAGAGCTCTGCGTTTAATATCACGGCTTCACACGGCTGAAAAGCTCGCCGGGAATCCTTAACAAGTTTTGGTTAGGGGTAGATATCAGGTCTTTTTGGTCCAAATTGATGAAATTCATTTTTTTTTCTTAGAAATTATGAGATGGAAACACCAATCAAGTTTTATGGTGCATTTCTTTTTTTTGGGGGGGGGAGGTTGGCTTTCGTTAGATTTTGAGGACAGCAATCACCTTTTTTATATAATTAGGATTTCTTATTAGTACTGAAGTATCTCCTTGCAAACGTACGGATTTATGTAATGTTAGTTTGGCAATGTAACGTAATAACAATGTTTAAAACAATGTTTAAAACAATGTTCAAAACAATCAATTTGGACGTTTGGAGCTCCCTAACCCCTGAACCTCTTGACCAATTAGAGAGGTCCATATGAAAAGGGCACTACTACACAGCAACGCCTGTAAAATGAGCTAAGAACCTACTTTATTCACCGCATGGTAGAATTTATTTTCGTGATACAAAAAAAGCGTTACCTGCAGTAAGTAATTAGGCAAATATCAACGTTATTCACGTCGTTTTTTCAACAAGAAAATGGTAAGCTCTGTCATTGATAGTGACTTTTATGTTATCAGGCGACCAAAATTTCCCGATCCAACAAGTTTCAGCCTTTTCTATCGCATTGTTTTATCCTCAGATGACTGAAAACAGCCAAACTACCTTTGCTGTAAAAACACAACGTGTCTAGTGGTCGCCATGCTCATATATACATATTATCTGGATGTTATCGTTTTATCTTGGCGGGCGACACGTCGGCTGCTTCTAATTAACGACCACGCTAGTGGCCCCGAACCCCCACCAAGTTCAATTGTCAGATTTCATTAAAGAAAATCTTTATTCAATTTTGTACGTTTGTCGCATTTGGGGAAAGTTGGACGCTTGCTATACCCCCAACCCCTGGTTTTATGGGTGCTCTACAATTAGGGTTCTGGACTTTTGGGGTAGAATATGGTTTCAGTACATTGGTTGGTTTGGCTGTCACATTGAATGGAGCCCATGATACTTGTGTTTGTTTTAAGTTAGGTTAAGTACTGTAAGAGTGAGCACTTGGTGTATTCGACCGTTTAGGCTCATTAAAAACAACAACAACAACTTCAATTCCAGCATTGTTACATTATAGTCGTCGTTGGAATGAGGAGTGGCAGCAGCTAGCAATGGAAGAGTACTATTTGAGTTAACACGATGTGGCAGCGTATCTGTGATTGATGATTTGCCGCTTTGGCAGGCGTGTATGCTCTCACGTCTTCTCAGAGGACACGTCGTTAAGTAAAAACACATGAAGCACTACGCACTGAACGAGCAACAGGTACGTAATATATCGAAGAAATAAAATTGTCTTCATTATCAAAGGAGAATAAAAAATATAAAAACGGACGAACACAACACTGCATGAAGTCTTCACATGGGGGCGGCCATATTGGACGACGGGTGTGTGCAAGGTATGATGGGAGTTTGGACCAAGGAGATATCAAAGTGGGGGAGGGTTGAAGATATAAGAAATATTTTCTATGAAGAAGAAAGAAACAAGAGAGAAAAGGTTAAGTCAAACAAGGAGGGGAAACATGTTTTAAAAACTTGTTTTGCACTCTTTACTGCCGCACCGCAGGCTTCGGCTAGGCTGGTGCGACACCTACCTGTGTCGGGTGTGTGGAACTTTGTGCGATGCAGCACATTTGCTGTTATTATAGCTGGTTCAGACCGCCACGACAAACGAACGACAAAAGCAAAGAATAGAGGCGACCAACAGCGCTAAAAATTAGAACCTGTCACACCAGCACAACCGACCAACAAACCACAAACAACGGACCAATAAACGCTGAAGAATAAGTAGAGCCAGGAGGCTTACTTTTCAAAACTGGGCTACGTGGCGACGTTACGCCTAAATGACCCATCACACCGTGATTCTCCGTTTTATTTAAGAAACTATAGCCCAGTCATTTTAGGTTAAAACATGGGATTAATTCAAAGAAAGCTGAAAGTTGGCACATAAGTAGCTGCCAATGGTGTATGAAACATACTAAAAGTCCCCTGGGCTAAGACGCATGTTTCCTCCGGTACATTGGAAAAAGGGTAACATGTCGTCTATACATATGTAGTAGGGTGGCTAGAGAGTTGAATTGTTCACTTACTGTGATCTGTGAAAAGCACGAAATTATGTATGGATGCAGCTGAAGGGTAACCTGAAAAAATAGCTATGATAGCAAGTTCGAAACTTCCCCCCCCCCCCAAATAAAAAAGGTGATTTACCCCTCACCCCCTCCCACCCCCCCAAAAAAAACCCTATTGTTTGGCTGTACGTAACCTCTTAACATCAATAAATCAAAAGCATAATGTGATGCAAAAACGTCCAGCACACAATTCTGAACAGGAAAGGTAATACACATATTTTACATAACCCAAAAATCATATTTAAAGTATATCATCATTAATTCACACGAATGGTCTTTTTTACTTGCTTGTTATGGTGATTTTCGAATTCAAAGTGTTCTTGCGCGCCCTCTGACAGCCCGAAATGGACATGCTTAGGATTTTCTAAAAAGGTTGGGATTGATTCTTTCCATCAACCCTAACCGAAATTGTTTAACGTAGGTGGGAACCGCCCTATGCCTATTTAAAGTTGAAGAGGTAATGGTGTAGCGGTGAAAGCATATCTTGATTTTGGAATTCAAAGTGCTCTAGTGAACCCTCTAAAAGCCCGAAATTGACATGCTTAGGGTTTTCTGAAAGGTATGGAGCTATTCTTTCCATCAATCCTAACCGATATTGTTTAGCTTAGATACAAATACAAATATGATTGACACTTTGAAATTCAACCTTGTCGTCACACCAATTACAGCTACACTTTTAACCGGGCGTAGGACGGTCCCTACCTAAGCTAAACAATTTCTGTTAGGATTGATGGAAAGAATAGATCCCTACCTTTCAGAATCCTAAGCATTCCATTTCGGCTATTAGAAAGAACTTTGAATTCGAAACTGAACTTAGGCTTTCGCCGCTACGCCATTATCACTTCATCTTTAATATGGGCATAGGATGGTCCGTATAAGCTAAGTTAAACAATTTCAGGTTAGGACTGATGGAAAGAATCGATCCCAACCTTTCAGGAAATTATAAGAATGTCCATTTCGAGCTATAAGAGGGTTTGCAAGAGCACTTTAAATTCGAAAATCACCATAAACGTTTTCGGCGCTAAGCCATTACCTCTTCACCTTTAAATTGGCGTAGGTCGGTCCCTATCAAATTAAAAAAATTTCGGCTAGGATTGATGGAAAAAAATAGAGCCCCAGCTTTCATCAAATCCTAAGCAGTTCTTTTTCGGGGTATTATAGGGCTCGCAAGAGCAATTTGACCATGAAAATCGCTATTACAACCAAGTGACAAAAGGAGCGTTCACGCGAATTAAGGGCGGTATATACTTTGAATACGACTTTGGGTTTCAAGAGTTGCTTTTACGTAAAAGATGTTGACCAACTCTCCTAGTCAGAATTGTGTGCTGAACGTTTTTGCTTCACATTATGCTTTTGATTTTTTGACGGTTAAGGAGTTACAGCCAAAACACCGTTTGGAATGTGCACGACAGCACAACTGAAGGAAAATGTCGTACAAACAATATATCTGAAGGATGGAACAACAAATGCCGAATGATTGGCCATGGTCATCCCGCTGTTTGGAAAACGATCGATGTGCTCCAATCAGACGGGTCAGCCGTATCTGCTCTAATACTTCAAGACGCTGCAGGTAACCCTCCTCAGAAAAAAGAAAGAAGAAAGTATGTTGATCTGCAAGCCAGACTGAACACATTGTGCAGACGGTACAAGGATGATGACATATCACTGGAACGTTTTTTATCTGTTGTTGGCTACACCATCCGATTTGATGGTTAGCACCAACTGACCTAGAAATTTTAAGGTAGGCCTATTTAAATTTTTATCATTGTTAGATTGCTTGTTTGGAATGCTTTTAATGATAAAAATTATATTGTCTGTTTCGAAAAAAGTATTTTAGTGAAGGAGGGGTGGGGGGGGAATTTTGTCCAACGAGTGGTGGGATTTTGTCCGGGGGGGCATTTGTCCGGAGGGATTCTGTCCTGGGGGATTCTGTCCAGGGAGATTTTGTCCGGCATTCAGTCTGTTAACATGAACTTGCTGGTAGAGGCATGGTAGGTGTGCTGTTTTGTAGCTTTGAGCTCTCATTTGATGTCTATTTTGTGTGTATAATGTGTATGGTGTTTACCTTTCTCTTAGAGTGGGCGTACGGCCTAGGGCCACGGCCCCAAATAAAGTTTATTCTCTCTCTCTTTCTCTCGTTGGGCCCTGTGGTGCCTCGTGCTCATGTCGATTGTGGCTGACTCCTTGGACGTAAAAAACAGTCCAATAAATGACTTATACGACCCATTGTTGCAAAAGTATGGCCATAACCATTTCTTATACCGCGTCGTTTTAACAATGGTCGGTACGAAAGTTAGATCTGATGACTCGGTCAACAATAAAACCCGTCGGCCATTTCTTTTTTGAAATCCGTATTCCACTCTGTAACCTTGCCGACTGAGGTGGAGAGGGTGTGAAGTAGGTTTGCATTTTCTTCACAAATAAGCAAGCCCACAACTCAAAACAACTTTCCTTCTGCTTGCTTGGGGTTGATTTTTGGTGATTTTTTCTGAACACAATCGATGGAAAAAACCCTAGAATCCAAAGACCCATTTTCGGAGTTTTCCGAAATTTTGGTAGAACTCAAAACCAAGGAGCAGCTCTGCGATGGAGTGTTGAAATCTGAAGACGGGTCACGCTTTCCCGTCCATAGAGCCATCCTGTCAGCTGCCAGCCCTTATTTCCGGGCTCTATTTACCAGCAATTTAGGGAATTCAAGCGGCAATCGCGAAGTCGAAGTCCCGCAAGTATCAGCCGAGATTTTGGGAATTATCATCGACTATGCCTACACGGGGAGAGTCAAGGTTACATCAGACAATGTGGAGAGACTACTGCCAGCCGCTGATATTTTCCAAGTAAGATCTTACATTTTATCTAGTGAAGTGCTGAAATTAATAGTTTTAAATTGTAGGAACACAGCTCATCATCCTGTAAGATCAACTGAATATTAGCACCTTGCATTCATATGTCAACTTGGATGGGTTTTTTTTTTTTTATGTTTCGTTGATTCGGTGTTTGTGATTGATTGTGTTTATGTGCTATAGGTTAGGTCGGTCAGTTTAATTTGTTCGTAACGGGTCGGTGCCAATACTCGGTTCTTTTTCTTGTTGTTAGGGCGTTTCAGAAAGTCACTCCATCGGATTCACTTTCTTAAACATCAGGGAAGAACTAAAAATTAGCACCTTCGGTAATTATTCAGAAAACATCCTTTTGCCGCTAGCAACTAATTTCAGC
>JAHWFP010234169.1:0-13331 GCA_023313725.1 Lithobius niger | reverse complement strand
ATGGTGACAATGCAAAGTTTGAAACAGGTGGATAAAGTGATAAGTGACTTTGTGGCAACATCGATAAAATGCATCTCCAGAGAAAAATATGTACTTCAGGGAAGCAACATGATGAAACTTGAAGGTACTTTTCAAAAGTAGGCCATGGCTTTACTGAAGTGACAAATCACTGCCAAGTCAGCACAATACAATAAAGCTTGATATTTTGGTGGACCCTTACATTTTCGTACATCCATTTGCTCGTACATTTTATCGTACCTCGTGTCCCAAAGTAAGGGTATTCAATGTTGTTTTATTGCACATGTACATGAACCTTTCGGTTTATCCCTCTGGGACAGACTTGGAGGAATTTGTGTCACTTTCGTACTTTAAAGGGGCACCATTTTTGATTGGAGCAAGGTAGCGACGTTTTCTTTGCATCATTTTTCGCATCTCGTCAAGAGCTTTAATATGACGTGCCACTAGACTCCCCCTCCTTTCCCTTTTGAAATTCTTTAGTGTAGCCACAGTAACGATTTTATTTACCCTGTCCCCCTCCCCAAATGCGGGACCACAACATTGTTACTTTTCTTTCACGTGTGTCTTTCAGTTTATCCAGCTGGAAGATTCCGTTTACGTTGTGAACATGTCTGAATCGTTTTCTAGTGGCGTAAATGCTTCCAATGCAAAGTGCTATTTCTAACTGTGATGGGGCGCCATTTTTGATTGGAGCAACGTAGCGACGTTTTCTTTGCGCCATTTTTCTCAGCTCGTTAAGGGCTTCAATATGACGTGCTACTCGACCCCCCTTTCCATTTGAAATTACTGAGTTGCGCCCCTTTGGGCCCCCATGAGGGGGGGGGGGGTACTGCCATGTTTTTTATGCCAAAAGATAGAACCCTCAACCCAACAGATGTCCCCAAAGGTGCAAGTTTCAATTCTCATCCATTCAAAAGTTATTCAGCCTATCTGGGACCTTTGGAACACCCTGTATATACAGTGTACGAAATTTTTGAATTTTGGTCCTCTCAATTATAAGCTTAACAGGTACTGGGATCTGTTTTTAAGTTCATACCGACCGGTTGTAACCATACTGAACAGCTTTTTATTAACGTGGGGTTGACCCATATATATTCAGTTAATATCTACTCATTTTTTTTCTAATTCGAGACAAGACGATCTTGAGATGCAGCTATCAAGACTTTTGTCTAGATAAAGTTATTGATACAGCCAGCACTAAATTGAAGTGATGATTAGAATGGTTAATTTTCGAACAAGTTTTTTTAAGAATTACTTTGTACACACAATCGCAACTCGTCAACAATAATGTAAAAATACAAACCGAATTCCAGAAAATCCCAACGTAACGTGCAATCTCAGTGGCGTCATAATCAAACTTCTTCGAATTGATATTATCAAACATTATCATTAATTCCACGGTGATTGTGTCGGGGACGACTCCAGGGTCCTTGCGTTCTGTGATGCTAGGGTTCAAGGTGGGGGGCTCAGGGTACACTGAAAATCGAAGAAAACACATAAGACAAGACATAATGATGTTTAAACTCCTGTAAAAAGTAAAGTGAAATAAGAAAATGCAAGATGGTTTGAGGATAGTGTACACAGAAGACGGGAAAAAAAAGCATGAAAATAATGACAATGAGTTGATTTGGCTGCAACATGATGAAACAAAGCTCCTTGATTGTTTAGGTGACATCCCAGACTTTCTCTGGCAGTGGTAGTAGGGGGAAACGTTTATTTTCGGGAAGAGACAGAAATATGTTCCTCTATATGGGTGCTGTCATTTTCTTTTCCAAGATGGATGCCACCAGCTGGATGCCACCATCTTGGATGATGTCGCTTCCGGTCACGTGACCCCCTACTGATGTCACTTCCAGTCATGTGATCTCCGATTATGTCACTTCCTGTCACGCGATCATGATGTTGCTTCGTCACATGACCCTCGATGACATCACTTCTGGTCACATGACCCAAGATGGTCACCTCCATAAAGATGCCCCACTTTGGATGATGTCACATCCAGTCAATTACTTCCAGTCGCGCGACCCAACAAATGATCTCCTCCATATGGACATCATTTTCTGTCACGTGACTGAAGATGTCACCACCAATGAACGCGGCCATCTTGGATGACATCACTTCTAGTCGCACACAGATTTTCGTAGAAAATACGCTTGGTAGAAATTACATGGATTTGGGGGAAATCTGCTTCTTACAATTTTTTAAATAATTTTATTGGTGAGAGCCAAAGGTTTACACTGATGTTTGACATTTAGGTACTCTTCTGCTTCTCAACCGCGCTCCTCAGCCTCTTTGCGGCCGCATCTTTGACTCTCGCTGCTCGCTTCATCCATCGTTGTTTTACGTTTCAGCGCTTTTTTCTTTCAATCTCATTCTCTTCTCTCTCGTTTTTGGTCTTCACTTATGAAAGCATGCATATCACTCTCTGCTACCTTCTTCTTCAACCTGTTGACTTCTTCCCTCTTCTCCCTCTCCACCAACTTGACCATCCTCCGTTCTGAGTTAGGGCCCCTGAGGGCCTCTGCTTGGGAAGGTTTCATTTTGGCTTCTCCTTCACGATCTCGCCCTCACACTCCTCCGGATTTCTGTCCAGGTCGATGTAGGAGTTAAAATGATCCTCTTCCTCCTCAATGATAGATGAACACTCATAGTGTCCATAAGCTGGCGAGCTTACTCCATCGTAAAGGATAAACCGCTTGTCATCGTAGGGTGAAAGCAAAGACTTGGTTACAATGTTTGTGGTCAGCTGGTGCTTTCTGCTTTGAATGCCGAGCCACGTCCCTTTCTCGACAACATGTTGCTCGTAGCAGCATTTATAGCCCTCGTGATTCAGGTGATTTTTAACGTACGTGCTGTCGATTCCTTTCACCGTCTGCTTCTCATTCTTTGCCATATTGTAAGAGTACATCTTCAACCTAGGGCCGATGAAATCTTTCATTGGAACCCCACCCAGTTCGTCCTTCACAGGACAGGCTGTCCGTGTCGGTGAATAAGAGGAAAGCTTTCGTTCCATATTTCGGCTTGATGTAGTCGTAATGGAACTGAACATCAGTAATTTGGAGAGTTCCTAGATGGAGAAACCAGAATAGATGAGGAGATCACAGTTGATGGCAGGCATCTTCAGCATCACAAAGATGTATGTTTCACCGTTTTTGGTTGCTTTGGTGTTGCAACCACGCTTTCTGTTTGGTAAGGATACGTCTGATACGGCAAAGAACCATGCCTTGATGCATGCAGAACTTCCAAGTTTCTATAGTGAACCACATACAGGGTGCCGCAAAAGTTCCAGAACACCCTCACAACTTTATAGGGTTGAAACAAAATAGTGAAACTCTGGCAATGTAAGTTTGGTTAAAGGATCTACCATTTCGTGTAATCGGCATTATGCCTGCCCCCACCTCAGACATTTTGAATGGAATGGGGGTAGAAGGTATTCATTAGGCGAGTAAAGTGCCGCAACGATAGCTTTGATACGATGAGCCCATCCAAAATGGCTGCCGGTCAAACATTAGGAATTTTCTCTTCATCCCTATGACTTACTCAGGCCAAAGATGTCACAAAGGGACGTAGATGACAGCAAATTTGCCCCCTCCCCAGCCTCCCCGGGAAGGGAACGGGGGTAGGAGGGCACTAAGGCCCACGCTCTGTGTTTCAAACAGTAAAGATGTTGCAGGCGTGATCCAACTAAATTGAACGAAGCATTTTGCTGTCATCTACGTCCCTTTATGACATCTTTGGCCTTATGAAGACATAGGGATGCAGAGAAAATTCCTAAAGTTTGACCGGCTGCCATTTTGGATGGGCTTATCGTATCAAAGCTATTGTTGCGGCACTTATGAAGACCTCGCCTAATGAAGACCTTTCAAATAAGGTATTCATCTACCTCCCCATCATTGAAAATTTCTGAGTTAGGGCCCCTGGGGGCAGGCGTAATGGGCATTTGTACAAAAAGGTAGATCCTTTAACCAAACTTACATTGTCAAGAGTTTCACTATTTTCTTTCAACCCCTTAGAAAGTTGTGACTGTGTTCTGGGACTTTTGGGAAACCCTGCTGAAAAGGTTAGATGCTAGCTTGGTGGTCGGCTTGAACTTGTGCCATGGCAACCCTCTTGGAGAACTCGGAAACCATCAAAGGATCGATCTTCAATGACTCTGAGGCCAGACAGATAGTCGCTATGTTCGTCGTGCAATACAGCTGGGTAATCGAGGTCAACCTCCAAGATGTATCGGTATTCCCCAACGTCTGGTGTCGAAAGATATCGAAATTTTCAATCTCGCGTTTGGGGAGCCATTTAAAATCGCTTACGGAAACAGTTGTATCATAGGCCAACCGTATAGATTGTTGGCATCCCAGTAGATGAGAAGGGAGATGGACAATTCGAGGTAAAAAATATCGGGGAAGTGTAAGTTGTTGGCTTCAACGAAGCTTTGAGGATGTACAAAAGCCCGCCTCGAATTCCGCTAGTTATAAAGTTGTGCTTCGTGACGTGGGTGAATAATTTGAGTTTAGCTTCAACACCGCTCCGCAACTGAAACCCAGTGTCAAAATGTAGTAACAAGGATCCAGACAATATCTTTTGAGACAAAGACATCGAAAGTTTTCAAATACTTCGGCCAGGACGTAAACGTCAGTCATCGTGGTAACTAGTCAAGATCTTGGATGCAAGCTAATCCCAAACGGTCCGTACTTGTTCATATTCCTTCTCGTTTGGCATACTTCATTTAATTTAAATTAGAAAGCTTCTCTCGGTGGCAGTTCTGTTAGGTTCAACACTTATTCATTGGTGACGTACACGTAGGGATAGTGACCTTTTTGAGTAAACAGGTTTAATCGGTCGTCCATAGGAGTCGTAGTAAGCAAACTGCTAAGTGAAGGACGTTCCAGCGCACATCTCAAAATGGATAATACGTTTCCGCTATTTTTGAGGTTGTTAACTAGCGTGGCGAGGGAGTTAGCCCAGAATTTACACCTGTTTATGAAGCAGGGGCCTGGTGTTGCTGCTGTCATTCTCTGAAACTTTTCAGCATTTCAAGCCATGACATCGACGTCGCCTTGTAACTTTTCGGCCGCAAAAATCAGCAGGTGCATGTCGTAACGATCCAAGTTGTGTAGAATCACGGGAATGGTGCTCATTTCCCTCGCTGATAAGTTACACTTGCTATATGGCTTGCACCACGATACTTACTCGTGAAAAATGGCCATGATCGCGCACCTTTTCTTCATCCAGCTTTTGCTTTAATGTCGGTCCCGCGTAAAAAACCTTGTCCGCAGTAGTCACATTTCACGGCTAGCCGGAAACTGGTGTTTTCTTCCTCCGTCACAGGCAGAGGTCGCGGATGAGTGATAATAGTATCGTACTTATTGGCTTCAGTTTCCAAGGATTGTATGTCTTTCACGGGATCGACACCGGAATAATACTTTTGAGCCCGATGACGATGTATCTACAGCTACAGGGCACGTGGTTGTGAATGGGAATCGTGGAACTGGGAGATGGGTTGGGTAAAGCTCTCTTTACTGGCTGGAGGAAACACTCAAAGTCGGCGTAGATAACCCAGGGATGTTTATTCTGTCGACTAAAGTTTTTAAACTCCAAGGTATTCTCCCCAAGTGTAGGGAACCTCAACCGTTGAATCGGATTCAGAGTGAAGCAGTCATTGCGATGTTTGAGGAGGGTGATTTCTCTCTTGAAACCCGAGAAGCAGTTGTGGGTATAGAACTTCTTGCGGGTTCCCACACCAGAATGTTTAAGGAAGCCTTCAAAATCCAAGATGGTGCAATAGTGAAAGTTTGGTTCACCATCTTCATTGCCTTCTGAGAGAAAGAGCAAATCGATTTCCTTACGACCAACAACCTACTTGGATACTCGAATTGGAAGCAGTCCAAATTCGCTCGTGTAGGCAATCACGTTGATGGAAAGGCTGCAGTTTTTAGCCTCAAACTCGTCGATTTGATTTAACGTCACATCATACTGCATCATCGAGTGGTCGACTGTGTTCGTCAACAGTTGGTAGTACGTGGGAAAATCGTTGTAGCAGCAGTGTATCGCTGGCAACACAGAGTACAGGAAACGCTTGTTGTCCTCTTGTTCCACACTTTAGCAACCAAATTGGTGCTTCTTCCTTAGTTTCATTGGTAGGGGAATGTAGGAGGAGGCTTTTAATGGATCACTGTTCCAACCCTGACCTGGAGGTCGGTAACAGTCTTGATGGCTCGACCACTGCACTGTTCTGTAAAGACATCAATTGCATGATGGCTCTTTTTGTATGCCTCTTCTACTAACCTCGATAGATCGTGTCGACTCAGAGCATTTACGTAGAGGCTCCAGAACCCAGCATTGATAGTTTCCCCACCTCTGCAAAACGTCATGGTTAGACAAAGTTGAAATTTACAAGACACAAGGCTGATGAGACATGCGATCAACAATTGGGTGATGGCGGGTTTGAAGATGATCATCAATTGAAAGGAATCCTACAGGAGGGGGCAGTAACCATTATCACGCTAGAAGTGTTTTGTATAGTTGTGGAAACTACCATCAAATGCTTCTTCCATCAGAAAATAAGATCGTCTCCTGACAGGCGATAAAACCACAAGCACATAAAGCATCAGTGAATTTTAATTTTAGGAAAACTAAATGTTTTCCTTGGTCTCCTTCTTAGTTAAACGGTCTGCTTGGTTCACCCATTTTTGGATGAAAGGTGGGTAGGTCGATTTCAAAATCTTAAGGATGCCAAAATGGAGATGATGCATGATGACAGGACAACAGAGAGTTCAGGAACGAGATAAAACGTCAATTATTTTGTGGGAAGTTCGAACCAAGGAAAAAAAATTAATTTTCCGAAAATTAAACTTCATGCATGCCTTATGTGCTTGTGGTTTTATCGCCTGTCAGGAGACGATCTTATTTTCTTATTCTAACTTGCCACAAAATAATTGACGTTTTATGCTTCTTCCATCATTGGAATCTCCACACTGCATGCCCACATCCAGCCTCTTTGCATATCAAATGACGTAATACTTGACAAAAATTCTCAACCGGGTCTTGGTGTTGGTGACAATCAGGAAAATAATTGATGAGTCATTGCTAGGACGTAAACACCTCGGTTTAGTGAGCATAGTACGTTTTAAAAATAAAGAAGCCGTGCTGTCGTATCATTTATAGGACAACACACGTTGAGAGATTTGATGGGATTAGAGGATATGACCTGCAACCATGGTTGTCACGAAGGTGTACCAAACAGAAGGTTTGGTATTAACCGTATCCTCGATCCTTTTTTAAACTGAAAATAAGGCCTAGTGATGCAGACCTCACTGTGTGTAACCCTGGTTAGTAATGGGGAGTAAGAGCCTCACATGTCTTTATACAGTATACCTTTGACTGATGCTATTTATACTAGAATGTTCTATAAGTTGATTATGACTTATCGATAAATGATGCAATACCTTTAAACTGTCATATCTCCTAAACCGTCGACTTTGGAGCAAAATGGTTCTCTTCAAATGAATCCTACCTAACCCCCCTAACCCATATCTCAAATGTCATGGCCCACCCCCAAATTTTTGGTCTCGGTTTTTGGTATTTGGTATTTTCTTCCAAAATACGCAGATTTTGGTAGAAATACATGGGTAGAAAATACATGGATTTTGGTATGAAAATAAATGTTCCGGCAAAGAGCCAGCTGATAGAAAATACACGAATAGTAGTAATGTACAGATTTTCGTAGAAAATATATGATTTGGCAATGTGCAAGCTGTTCGTAGAAATACACACTTTGGTAAAAGATACATGATTTTGGCAGTGAGTCAGCTGCCAGACAAGGTCAAAGGTCGGGACATGTACGCTTTGCTGAATTTCGTGTACATTCTACGGAATTAGAGTAGAGTGATTTAAAAATCGGTGCTTGGGATAAAGGATTAAAAAAAAATTTTAATAAAGTAATTTTAAATTCAATGTTCTCGGTTTTTTTGTTAGTGAACAACGTCAGAGCTAATTGGGTAGACCCACACCCAGTTTAACCTTCCCTTTCATCACGTTCTGTGCTAATACAGCAGTGCGCCTTTCCTTCCAACCACGCATTGGATCATTTTTCACGAGTTTGGCTGTGTTTGCAAGCTTTCTGTCTTTGGTTAAAATATTCCGTTCTCAATATTCCATCCTCAAGCTGTTCTAGTTTAGTCCCCGATCTGCAGTATTGATAACCGAGTAAATGCATTTTAAAGGGTAACGAGTTAATGGCTCTGTTTAATAAACCTACCTTTTCTTTTCTATGAACAAAATAATGTTTTCCCACCATTTTTTTACAGTGTGTTAGCTCGAGCGTTGTTATTCAGTTAAACTTTGTACGTTAGCGCATTCAAGTTGGCTGTGCACATTCTACATCTTAAGCAGTATTTCAAAGTATTCATCGTCCTTTATTCTCGTCGTTGACGGGCACCAATCTTTGCAATTTTTATATTCACGCTGTCTAGTTCTCCTATTACCTTAAACTTAAACAAAATACTCAACCAAAGCCAAGCTTCTATGGTTTGACGAGCAGAGAGAGTTCACTGCTCGGCAGAAAGTGTTTTGTCTTAGCTCCCTTCCAGCCATTAACAGATCTGGTTTCAACAACATTATGAGGAACCCGTTTCCAGTGGTCAGTCACAAGATATGAAAAGAAGTTCTTCACAACATTGGTGTTCGCATGTATTCCCGACATTGGTGTTCACACCTATCCTCTTCCCTTTCCATCGAACGAATCGATCGAATTTTTAATCTTTGACCTGGCCTCACGTTATGTCCTGACCTTCGAATACGTTAGTAAGTTGGACCTAAACCCAAACCCTTTTTGTCGTCATTCTTTCCGAATATATTCCCTGAACATAACTGAAACTTGAAGGCGTGCATCTGATTAACCCACTAAGACAGCAATCTCGTTAATGTTGCTTGCAGAAGAAATAGTGGATCAATCATAAACTCCCCAATTCAACCCTTGTCCGAATATCTGGTCGTTGGAAAATTCTCGACAATGAAGGGAATACTGAGCTGCATCCAAGTGCACATCCAAGCTGTCACGTACGTTGAATGATTCTGCGCAAAACGTGCAGGTATATCTTTTCATCGTCCTCTTTTTTTATGCTTTTTTAAAGTGGAATCTTATAATCTCATCATCAGTAGTGAATTGACTGATTTGAGCATCAGCTTTGACAGCCCACTGCACATGGATCCATCAAAACATTATTGCATGGCTCTGATTAACATCGAAACGGATCACAGCTTTCCGAACGTAGGCCAGAGGAAAAATTTCTTTAAATACTAGGTTGACAATGGTTTTACTTGGAACACCATAGAAATAGCAATGGAATCGTACGAAATTGCAAGATTTGAACGCCCACATTAACTACGGATTGTCGCTAGATGCTCAAGACGACATGTTCGAGCTTCAACCGAATATAAATACCTTAAGATGCGTTTTAAAAATAAAGAAGCCGTGCTTTGTCGTATCATTTATAGGATAACACACGTTGAGAGATTTGATGGGATTAGAGGATATGACCTGCAACCACGGTTGTCACGAAGGTGTAAACAACATAAACATACCGTTGCTCAACATCATTCTGGTACACTCGGACATCATTGGGGATCGTTCGTCAATGGACAGACAGTACCCACTCTGTACAATTTTTTCCGCAACGTATCGCCCGCTTACAAGATTGTGCAAAGCCCCCCCCCCCCCCAACTTGGTGTACTTGCCAGTAACCAGACACGTAATTAGCGCTACAAGGCTCTGGCTGATGATCAAAACAATCGACCGTTGAATTTCAGCGTGAATTTGGAGATACGGCTTGTCATTGAAAACCAAGATGCGTTCACCCATCCTTCCAGAAGTAACGTTAGCGTAAAGGGCAAGATCGTGAAATCGGCAGATGGGTCGGCTTACTTGAGTAACAGAGTAGCATTTCTGTTTATTCCGTAAAGTATATATAGAAATCAATTTGGAAATGGATGTCTGCTTTTGAAATGCGTCGTTGTTACGGATGTTGATAATGGAATTCTTTTCGATGAGTTTTAGCGGTTGGTGAACGATCGTTGTACTAAGTTCCCCCCAATATTAAGAGTTGAAACCCATCGTTCCCCGTTGTGCACCATACTTCGGTCACCAAGGTCTCATCGCTGCCATAAAACATGATCTTGTGGATGATGGCTGGGATACTAAAGAATATTTTTTGTAGAAAGACTCCCAGATGGTTCTCGGCTTCATCGGCCCGTTGGCATGAAAAGAAATAGGCTCTAGACATTGTGGCAGACCTATAGCTTCCAGAGTATGTCATGTACACTGATTCCTGGTCTGGCGTCTCTGCCATAGCGACAACAATCCAGGGAATGAAGTTAGATGTCCCCGTTGTTTTTTTCCATATGCTGGAAATTCTGGGTTGCTACTCAAGTAGGAATACCTTCTCGAGTGGATAAGAGGTCATAGTGGTGTAGCTGGCAATGAGCACGCCGATACTGTTGCAAGAGAAGCTGTTGCAGCCGCACCGTGTTTTGCCACAGTTGCCATTTCAGTGCGCTCTTTGAAACATCCTTTGCGTGTGTGGAATGAGATGTGGGCTGCTGCTCTAATACGCAGAGCTTTGTATCTGCTAACTCCGAAGTGCTCGTACACAGTTGCTTCCAATGGCCTACCCTTTTGGGCTGCGCGAATATTAACAAGACTACGCACTGGCCACTCAATGCTCCCAGCACACAGACATCGTCTAGGGTGGCTACAGCACCCGACGTGCACGTTTGGCGGCGTTGGCTCAGTATAGCATCTCCTGTTGGAGTGCTCTCTCCATCAAAGAGCACGTACTGTTTTGCAGCACCGTGCAGGCGCTGTGCTTACCTTACATGTCTTGTTCGAATCTGCAGAGGAGAGACAATGCATTAGACGGTGGCGTGCAGTAGCCAATTTTGTGCGTGCAACAGGCATGCAGTTGTGAGCTCCATGCCTCTATCTTTCCTTGCAGGCATTTCTGAATGTTTTCCTACGTTTTCCTATGTGTTTCTAGGCTAAGTGGCCTTGTAAACACATGTACTGTACATCAGTACGACGGCCAGGCATGAGGATGAAGTTTTGTGTGGTTTGGTGTAGTTTTGTATAGTTTTTAGAGTGGGCGCATGGCTGAGGGCCAGGTACCCAATAAATATCATTCACCGGCTGCGGCTTCATGAAATATATTCAATCCTTGTCGAGAACCAAAATGAAATTGTCTTGGTTTTCGCTTTAATCTTCAGTTTTAAACCATAGGGTGCAAAGTCTATAATTTTGAGGCCTTGCTGCCTCAAAATTGGACGGCCGACATGACTGAATGACTTATTTACTCCTTCAATGCACGCTTCGGGAAGCTAGTTGAATTGTTTCCGCGATTGTTTGCCACAATACTGTATCTGCTTGCAACAATGCAGAATCAACTACCCATCAGCCGATACATGCGAACTTTAGACACACGCTAGTGCGTTGCCATCAAATAACAAACATGGGATAAAGCTTGGCAGAACCTCAACAGAAATACGCATTTCTAATGTTTCGTTTTTTTCGCAAACAAAATTGGGTGTGCAGTGGACATATAGTACACATGATAAACCAGACCGTAGCAATTACAATAAAACGGAAGCGATAAAAGCCAACAAATTAACTGAACAAAAAACGGCTTCGCCATTTAGAAAAAAAGCATTAGAGCTCGTTTCACAGCTGTGAAGGTACACGAATAAAAACGGTTTAGAGTTCACTCGAACGCAACGAACTATAATTTGAATTCCAATTCCAGGGAACAAGGATTGTGACATGCCAGCCTCCACACACACGTATTCATGTACAGTCGCGGGCATATTTAAATCAGGATTTGAAAATCGTCTAGTTTTTTTTTTTAAATAGCTCGGATCCTGACATATGCTATATCGTTGGAAAGCTTGAAATCTCACATTTTTCCTGGTGTTGGTGTTTTTAAGATATAGTGGCTCACGTGAGAATGCGTGGGCGTTAACCAGACCCTTTGTATTCAACCAAAAGAAATAATTTAGTAACAAAATTGAAAATTAGTTTAAAAACTTTTTTTTTTAATTTTTTTTAAAGGGTTCAACGAGCGTTAACCACTCCTGGTCATCTGTCCGAAGCCCTAAGGCCCTATGTCTGCAACAGCCAGCTTCCCAGCTGAAAATTAGTTAGCAAAAATACAACAATATGTGTAGTATGTTCTTATTTTTATTATTTATTTATTTCCAAGGACGGTAGCCTTCCACAGGCCATCTGCCCTACAAATCAACCACAAATCAAACTTAATATAACAAAACGCACCTTAACACTAACACAATTGACCTGGCCCGAAACGACCAGTCGCCTCCGAGAAGGCCACTACTGCCCTCAAACGCCTGTCATTGCGTGACCCCGTATGAGGGTGCACACCCAAAAGGGCCACCACATCCAAGTTCAGCGGGTAAAAGCGCTCCCGGAAACCAGAATAGAGGGTGCAGCTCAGCAGGAAGTGCTCCCTCGTCTCAAGCTCCTCACCACACCTGCAACGCCCATCACGGCCTGACCAACCTGCCACCGATCCTAGCAGAGCCGAGTGGTCCACCCGGAGACGGGACAACAACACCGCTGCTCTCCGTGGAAGAAAATCCAACTCCCTTGGTCGCGTGATTGAAGGGTGAATGGAGAACAAACCCCTGCCACGCTCACTGTTAAACCAGGCTTCTTCCCACGATGCCCTTGCCACTGATGCACACCAGCACTTCAGGTCATTGGGGCTCACCACTGCGCATATGGTCTGGCATGGCCGTGTTTGATAAGCCCTGGAGAGGTCATCTGCGACCACATTACCCAATACGTTGGAGTGGCCCGGTACCCAGCAAATGGAAACTAACGCACCAGCCACCTGCAATTCATAACACAACACCATGATTTCTGCCACCACAGGTGGCCAGATGCCACCCACCAACGAATACCTCCGGAGGGCAAGAATGGCAGCACGCGAGTCCGTATACACCACCACTTTCCTTGGGGGAAACTCACACACCGCACTTAAAGACACTGCAATTGCCATCAGTTCCGCCACAAATATACTCGGGATCGCAACTAGCCGGTACCAACGTTCGTACTTTATGGATGGAATCCACACCCCCATTCCACCGACGTTGTTCCCACAACGTGACGCATCACAGAAAACTGCTAAGGCATTCGACCCACACCGACACAGATCACTTGACCAAGAGGAGATGTCTACACACGACGCCCTGCAGAAGCAATCTTGCAGACTAGTTCGCACAGGAGGGCTGAAGACCGGCCAAACTGA
>JAHWFP010234166.1:0-11899 GCA_023313725.1 Lithobius niger | reverse complement strand
ATTCTTGTGTTTAGTTATTGTGTAAGTGATCCAAAATTAAAACATGCTTGCAGGGCCTTGGCGCCCCCCCCCCCCCTGCTATTTCAAGAGAAATTAAAACAATTCAGTAATGTTTGAGGCTTACATGACTAAATACTATTATGTAATATACAGTTATATAAACTTGTGTGTCACGCTATCAATTAAAAAATATATTTGTGCTCCACCACCACCCACCCAGCACCCGCTTCCACGGTACCATGCAAAGAAGTTAACATCACCTTATTCACCTACGCGCTTTAGTTTTACATTGTAAATTACAGATGGTTACTTTTTTTCTTTAATTTCGATTTTCGGTTATCTGATCATTCAAAGAAAAGAACGTATAATCGGTCAACAGCACAACCGGAAGTTGCGAAGCGAGCTGTAAAACCAAGTCAAAGCACATCTCTTCTTACAGAGTTGAATAAAAAATACGTAGGTGTGCTTTACTGCCCACTTACATGATTGTATGGTTTGCAGCAATTCGGTGCGGCGCCCCGAGAAGGGCGGCGCCCTAGGCAGTTGCCTTGCTCACATTACCCTTCCTACGCCCCTGCATGGATGTCAAAATGGATGTAATTGCCCTTTAATATTAGGAAAACAGTAAATAGTTACTTAAAATTTGTAACATTTAACTAAATATCTGGGACAAGATTTGTTGAAGTTACCATTACGGAGAAATGAATACGGTAAAGTGACAGAAGATATAAATATTTTTAATGAACTATTTTTTATTTATTTTTTTTTATTTTAAAATTTTGACAAGCCTTATGTCAGCCGAAGCAATAAATGCTTGTATGGCTGAACATTGTGATAAAAAAAAAAAATCAGTAGTTATAAGGAATTAACACTAACATAAAGGAATTGTTCGGTTAAAAACCAATACGTGGAAGATACACAGGGGATGATTAATCACTTTAAGTGGATTACAATTGTTTGGTTGAAAAACTTTGAAACGAGTTGTTTATGGATGTTCAATCAATTGTGTACTTTTATACAAGTATTTTGTTTCCATTATTGATGTCTCTTCGTACTAATGAGATTGTTAATAACACATAAGCATTCATTGGCTTCATTTCACTTGTAAGGAACTTATTAATTAAAGAAAAGCGAATCAGAGTGTGCACTGGAGCACTGACTCAGGGGTCCTGTTGGTTCACTCAATGATTTTTTTTTTTTTTTTTGCCCTTTTTAGGCCTTTTTTTTTTTTTTAAAAGGGGCAATTAAAAAAATTAGGTGTCTCGGCTGTTGCTCTTTCGAGATTGAGAAAGTTGCTCTGCAGCAGTGCCAGCAAACATTAGCAAAAAAAAAGGCATATATTTTTCTTTTACAAAAAGGGCATTTTGCAAAAAGGGTAGAGGAACTGCCCCACCCCCCTCCTACCCTTTTCGCAAAATACCTTTTTTGTAAAAAAAATAATATGCCTTTTTTTGTGCTGATGTTTGCATGCACCGCTGCAGAGCAACTTTATCAATCTCGAAAGAGCAAAAGCCGAGACACCTAAAAAAAAAGGCATAAAAAGGGCCAAAAAAAACCTGGGAAAGGTGCATAAAAAGGTGACAAAAAAGTACAACCAAAAAAAAAAGGGTCCCCAGGGGAAAAAACGTCACTGTGCCATTTCATTAAAAGTTGCCCCGCCTGT
Organism: Lithobius niger; assembly: GCA_023313725.1. NCBI lineage: Eukaryota > Metazoa > Arthropoda > Chilopoda > Lithobiomorpha > Lithobiidae > Lithobius > Lithobius niger. The sequence continues at coordinate 10,236 of JAHWFP010234166.1, read as the reverse complement.
CCTCTTGCAGGTCTGCGCAGGGAAGACGTCGTCTTGCTGGGCTTCCTACTGTATATGCTGATTCGGCCAGCAATGCATATGTTCTTTTTTTTTTTTAAACATTTTTAATTTATTTTATCAGGAGTGTCTGCCATAACATGATTCTTATTTATTCTTTCATGTTTGTTCGAAGCTGCATATATCCCCGAAACATCGTGTGTTATTGTTTTACTGGTGCTCTAATTGGCTATTTAGAGCAGTGGGTCAAGTGACGTCATATTGCCTACGAGACAGCATCTGGAGGGCATAACTACAAGGGGCACTAGATTAAATGTAAGGGAAAACAACGGCATTTCTAGTCACGACAGTGCTTTGAAAGCAGATTTCTTAGGCTTAAAAAAAGGTTGTTTTCTCCAACAACAAAAATCGCGCGTTGGCTTCAGTAAGACGCCGTTCTTTTCCCCCTCCAGTGCCCCTTGCAGCTAACCCACTGGCTCAACCATGGAGTTACACACAATAATACTACGTTATAATAATACTACATTAATAATACTACATTTGCCGCCATATTGGCACCATTATGGGTTTTGGAGGGCATAACTACAAGGTGCACAACATAAAAATGGAGGGAAAAACAACGGAAGAGTGGATTTCTTAGTCTTAAAATAACGTTGTTTTCTCCAACAACAAAAATCGCGCGTTTTAGGTCTAAGAAATCACTCTTAACGGCTTCGACTTCAGTATGACGCCCTTCTTTTTCTCTCTGCAGTGCCCCTTGCAGCTAACCCATTAAGGCTCCAGCATAGAGTTATATACAATAATACTACGTCGTGTCGCTGCTCTATACAGAGTGGGTCAGAAACGAAGGGCCGGCCACCCCTGGCAATCACAGATGGTTAATGCTAGGGCACTGAAACTTTGCATGGTATATAGGCGAACGGGGGGGGGCCGCCCCCCCAACTAACCATGTGTTGATCACTGACCTTGACGCAGATTTTCAAGGACATCATGATTCTAACTTTTTAACCATGCTTCGTAGAACCCTAGTGTAAATTAGAAACAAGTTATAGACATTGGCAAAGCATGGCCATTGAAAAAAAGGAACGAAATTCGGTGTGTTAGTTTAGGAATTACAGAAATTACAAGCATCATTCTGTTTTGCTGACTGAGTAGGCTTTCCTGCCAAACAATTCCGTCGGGGACTTTAGATATAGGCCGTCCGCGCACTGAGCGCTTTGGCCGCGCGGCCAGGTTGCTGCAGCCAATGAAAATAATTAGTGCATGGTTTTACATAAACGGTAAGCATTCTCATTGGCTGCAGCGACCTGGCCGCGCGGCCAAGTCGTTCAGTGCGCGGGCGGCTATAACACGCATTGGTAGGTAATGGTGTTTGTAGCAGACGCAAATTAGCATAATTTGGTCTCCATGGTCAGCTAGGAAACAAAATCAGAAATGTTAACTTTAGGAATGGACAACTGTAAGTTGTATTTTCTATCTGTCCTCGGTGACTCTAAATTATGTCAATTGCATAACATGCTCTAATTTGCAGCACCATTCTGCGTCTACGTGTTCTTAAAGACTGACAAGAAATACTGAAGGTATTACAAATCTGTGATGTGCTGAGTCATCATTATGTATGTCCGTTGCTGTTTGTTCCCAAGGGAGTTTTCACAAATTACGTTAGTTTTGTCCAGAAAATTGTACCCCCCCCCAACCTTCCTCCCAAGTCCCCCTCTGTAACGCAACACTTGGCATAACCCCCGACCTGTAAATAACTAGTTTTATTTAGTTACCCCCCCCCCCCCCCCCCCACCACAACTCTACTTAGTATCGAGGGGTTTAAATTTTATTAGCTAAATTGTCTGTCTGACTTTGTTTACAACTTGAAGTTTTTATTTTTTTCAACTTGTAAACAGAAGTCAAACAAATAATTTAGCTAAACAAATAATTTAGCTAATAGAATTTAGTGAAAAAAATTTAGAAAAAAAGTTAGGGAAAAATTATTTATCAAAAATTAGTGTGTTATGTAACAATTCGTCATGTTCCCCTCTCCTCCATCATAGCAGGTGGTAACACATTTGCTCACCCTCCCTTCCCTCGTCTTAAGTAATTTGTTAACCGTCCCCAAGCAGGCTTTACGTATTTTGAGGACTTTTATTTCGCACTCACTGTTTGGCAGGAAAGTCACTCGGTTAGCACAACGGAATGATGCTTGTAATTTCCATAATTCCTAAACTCAACACATCGAAGTTCGTTCCGTTTTCAATGGCCATACCTTGCCAATGTCTACAAGTGTCTAATTTACACTGGGGTTCTACGAAGCATGGTTAAAAAGTTAGCATCATGATGTCCTTGAAAATCTGCGTCAAGGTCAGTGATCGACACATGGTTAGTTGCCCCCTCCCCCCTTCGCCTACATACCATACAAAGTTTCATTGCACTAGTATTAACCATCTGTGATTGCCAGGGGTGGCCCTTCCTTTCTGCCCCACCCTGTATTTTTAAACTCTTCCAGTGCTGGTTTTACTTATATTAGGGTTAAGTCGTAGCTATTGAATGTTGTTTCGATTTGACTGCCTAACTTGCTACTTGCTACTTTACTTGTTACTTTATTTGGTCTTAAGCGTAATTGGACCGGTAATAATGTCATTTGTATTTTCAATATAATTCCAGAGCTGTTGTGGTATGCTTTCAAGAAAGGATAGCTGTATTTGATGCCTGCACGTTTAAAGACCGGTTTACAATCACGAGTAAGTAAACAAAAAGAAATCATATCCTTAGTTATAATGCCTATGCATTTTTTTTTTAAAAGTTCGGCGTGTAGTTACATTACATGCTGGTGAGAGTCAGCCATACCTCTTTGTGGGATTCTGTACAAAACCTCTTTCTACTCAGCCATATTTTGCTTGATGCTCACTGGATACCCTTAGAGACCTGAGAAATGTTGCTTGTCAACTTCTTTGGAACAAACGAGAGGAAATTTGCTACTCAACAAACGTACACGTTGAGTCGATCGTGTCAGATTACTCCAAATTTAAAGTACATACTTTCTTGTGGTGCGCACACTTTAGTCGTGGACAATGCCCCAAACCGTGTTGCATATAGTCATGAATTTCATAATACCGTTTCTTGCTCGTAGATAGGCCTTTACTTCTTCCCATGTGAGCATCCTATGTAAGATCCTTTAAGATCCTTTAAGTTCGTTTAAGATTCTTTAAGTTCTTATAAGAAGAGCAAAACTTGCAAGATCCTGTAAGACCCTGCAGGACCTTGTACCAAGATCCTATAGGATCTTGCACCTAATCTTATGCAAGATCCTGTAGGATCCTGCTAAGAACCTGCAGGATCCTACAGGATTCTTCAGGATCTTACTTTGTGCAAGTTCCTGCAGGATTTTGGTACGCAGGATCCTACCTGATCTTGTACCATGATCTTCCAGAACCCCTGTAAGAATTTTTAGGATCTTACAAGATCTTATATAGGATGCTCACATGGGTTGTCTTGCAGAGTTCTTTCCCTAATTTAATTAATATGATTCAGCGAGTTTTTTTTTTTCTGATTTTAACAGCAGATCTTCTTACCAGTTGTTGATTTTGGTTCACATGCAGAATTGTATCAGATCAGGTGAAGTTTTCTGCTGGGTCACCGGGTCAAGTTTTCGGCTGGTTCACGGGGTCGCTGGTTCAAGTTTTCAGCTGGGTCACTGGGTCACCAGGCCAAGTTTTTGGTTGGGTAGCTGGATCAAGTTATTGGCAAGGTCACCAGTTTTTCTGGTGAGAAAATTGGTTGTTAAACTCTGGAAAAAAATCTTCGAATCGTACAAATTGAATTAGGGAAATATAGGTGTGCCGTGCATGCATCTCGAGTTCAAGAGCTCCCATATAGTGTTTGGAAAGCCTGGTAAATGCAACTCACTCAAGCCCATGAGTTTAATGTAAGTATTTTGAATGCAAGGTAGATCAATATGGAGAATCGAAAATGAAAACTGAAGCAAGTAGAGATATGTTTGCGTCAGTATGGTGGTAATCCAATATCAAAGTGCACCTTGCAGGCACCACTGACAGGCGATACGCCATGACCTGAACACTCGATGATAACTTCAATTTCTGGCCGTAGTTGAATAATTTTTTTTGTCGTTCAATTTCTTTTTACTAATCCTGGAAAAGTTCGGAAATTTCAAGTTTACAGGTGTCGACGAACCCCCTTTGATGAGCTGCTGTGCTAAAACTTGCAATTGTTTCCAGTGGTGAAAGTTGTGCACAGACGGAAACTGGATGAAAATCGACCTTCTGACCGTGTGTTGGTAATGCAAACAGTTTGGCTACGAAACCTTAATGGAACTTGTAAAGGCGCGTTTATGCAATCATCTGGCTGTTTATTCTCTTAGCAAGAACTTAAGTCACGCTGGCGAAGCTGCTGTTAGCATGGTAATAACGATACGTGGTAGCCATAGCCTGCATGAGATTGTTTGGGTAAATACTTGCAGCCCGTTCACATAAAAAATTCATCCTGACGAAACGATTTTTCCAGCTGCTTTGGAACGTGCATTATTGACAGTTTTCGTTGCTAGCCGGCAAAACTAAAACTTCCGCCATGTTGGTATTTAGGTTAATTCCTAGCTTGTAGCTGCGAGAATACAAAGCAAGACCGTCGCGCAAGTAGTGTTTCCCAACCATAGATACTATAGCTACGTGTTAGCTATAGTATCTCTGCCGTAACTATGTAAAATAATTCCACTGTAGTGATAAGAATATTATTATCAAAACCTGTAAACAAACTTTTAACAACCATAAATCGCCTAATAACAGGGTCATGTCCCGTTTCGCCGAATGATTTTTTTAAATCACATTTCGGGCCTTACTTGCGTTACCACGCTCGCTGCGGTTAAACATGTAACATTAGAAACCGCAACTAGTAACCAATTCCTTCCAATTAGGAATGCATTTTTAACTTCTCCAGTTGTAAATTTTTAAGAACATTTTAATTCTGCGTAATGTGGTTCGCAGAAAAATATCCTCATTTATTTTCTGCGAAACGGTATTCTGCGAAACGGATAATCACCATCAACTGTCCTGGCAAAGCTACAGCATCTCGCCTCCCCCACCCCCTCCCCCTTATATGCTTTACGGTCAGGAATCGTGAAATAATCTAGTTGCAGCCCGCCCCCCACCCCTTCCCCTTCAAATCGTAAGTTTTCTGCTAGAACAGCAAAAACCGGCAAGCGGCGACTACTGTGGAACACAAAGGTCCACTTGAATTTTCGGTGAACGGTTTTATTCACCGAAAATTCAAGTGGACCTTTGTTTTCCACGGAATTGTGGTAAAGTGTTTTCTTCTTTCTAATATTTTTTGCTAGAAATTTACTAAAAGCTTCATGCATTTAAGGAAAACTATGTTTTATCCTTGTAAATCATGGTTTTTCTGAGGAGAAGAATGTGCGACGTAATGTAAACTTGGCACCTTTCTGTAAAAGTAAACTAAGGTAATTCTTTCCCCTTCTCCTCTATTTCCGCCTACCCGTTTTTTTAAGAACTCGTATAACTTTTAAGCGCTGGTCGAACGGTCTTTATTTAATTACAAATAAACATTTCAAGTGTGCCGTAAAAAAAGGTTATAATATTGAAGTTTCACTTTACTTGTTAAAATGTACACGGATAAAAATTGATGATTTTTAATTAAAATAAGCAAATGTACAATTGAGAAAATTCATCTGTTTTAAGTACTGTTGTGCTTTATGTTTTTACGTATATGATTCGTAAAGCACAACAGCACTAAAACAGATGCAATTTTAGATTTGCTTATTTCAGTAAAAAATCTTCAATTTTTATCCATGTAGCGTACATTTTAACAAGTAAAGTGAAACTGAAATCATATAACCCTTTTTTTACGGCACACTTGACTTTTTTGTTTGTAATCTGTGTACCTTTTTATGGCATCACCAAACACAGTCTATGCCTTAGTGGCAGTAAGTAATTTTTTTCCCCATTTACGAACGTGTGAACACACACACATGCATGCATGCATTAATTGCTGCTGTCCAATTGAAACAATTCCGCTCATCTCTGAAAGCCTGCGTCTATGAAATAAATACGCCATTCCATGATTTCTAACCGCCAATTTCACATAATTAACAAAGTAGCTTAGTTTGGTTTAAAAATATATGCGTTTAGCTGAAACACGGATTTCACCAATTCAATTCAATTTATTATTTATTAAGGGTTTTGGCCCGGAGCCATGCACCCTGTACTATAGCTAATGACAAATCACAAACGTAACAGTACTACTTACTACTTAACAACTACACCGATTAGCCCCTAAACATATGATTACTGTCACTGCTGCACTGGTCCTTGAAACTGACACGGATTTTATCATTTTACCCACCAACAATCAAATTTTTAGCAAAGACATAACACATAAGCGAAGAATGGATCTGGGGGTTGGTGAGTGCAGGGCTCGAAATGTCCAGAAAAAAGTGTGTAGTTTCATTGCGATACAAAATAAAAATTTGCGTAGCAATCGCAAAATAATGGTTAGCAGTTTTCATGAAGCATAATTGTTTTTGCAGGCAAGCAAAAGGGTGTTTTCGTTTTAATTAATGGTTCAGCTAGAACAAGAGAATGTGATTGTGGCGTATAAATTGCATCATTTTTTTTAATACCTAAGTATTTTGATGCTTTATATTACGACTGTGTATCATTCAATTTCATTCTTTGCACGTGGTATGAAAATAACATAACTTCTGTAGGGATTGGAATTAAGAATTTTACGGAACACAGTGACTGTTCTATTATAAATGGGCTAGGTCACCTGCAAAAGGATTTTGTAACATAGTTACGACGTTCTTTCGCCATGATGTTGCATCGCTAAACTGCTACGCAAATTTCAATTTTGTATCGCTAATGTCTAAAATTGTGGTGCAAACTGCGATGCGATACCGCTCATTTCGAGCCCTGGAGTGGCATTGCTCAGTAATTACAATGGTTAAGCAGTTACTCCTCTCTTCCCCCATACCTCTCCCTCTGATAAGTTGTGCGACCCAATACTGTATTATGAAGTACTGAAATACCAGGTATGATATGGCACATATCCTGAGTTTGGAATGGAAACGGTGAATCATTACGAGGTATTTAAGAACTGTTTACCCCAAACCTGGGGGGGGGGGGGGCTGTAACTAAAGACTGGTGCATTTCCGGACCCATGTTTATAGGACTTTTTCTTCTTATCTTTGATCACACAGCGGACCCTCAAAATATTTGACACCAATTTCCGAACACCCTGTATATATATATATATATATGGCTGTATAACAGTGGCAACTACTTTTAAAGTATCAAGAAACAACCTAGTTTTATTCCATAAAGCTGTACTGGCAGACAATGGATGTATGAATTTACTTTGTTTCAGCCAGCTAATAAGGCCGACTGCCTCTGCTTACCTGTCTCTTTTTTTAAATCACCATCTTACATACAGTTCCCACAATCCTATTGTAAAGCATTGTTACTTCGAATAAAGAATGCCTGTATCTCTTTGTTCAGCCAACCCGGCTTTCTCCCTTGTATTGTTGCTAGCCATCCTGTCCTTATAATAAGATAATGTAACCTTCGAACCTATATGAACCTTTTTTTTTTCCCCTTTGTTATTTATTTTTTCCTGCACTCAAGAGTCTGGCCAGGACTCACGTCCTAGCTTTTCTCCAGCTTAGTGAAGAAACAAAATGGCCGTTCGTTAGCCATTTTCTAAGGCTTAACTTCCATGGATTTAGACTGACTGAATCTCAACCTTTCACGATAAGTCTCTCTTGTATGCAGTATTACAGTGTAGACGGGAATGAATTGGTTCGTGTTGTCCCACTTTTTCCCTAGTTAGCATAAATTTAAAGGGGGCTGTTCCTTAGATCATTATTACATGGGATGATGAGACTGGTTGGTTCCTATTCTAACCCAGGAGGAAGGCTTACAGGACGTGTTCCCCAGTATCATTCCAACCCTATGGCCTAGCAACAAGATTATATGTGTGCAGCAAGCAAATAAATACTCCTCAGACCAGAGAACTCTAGTTCTTCTTGTTTTTTTACCCATAAACTTCAATGTAGGCTTATACCTGGAACCAAGTAGTAGTCATATTAGGACTTTGTTTGTTAGGGAAGGATCGCGCCGATACTCTTCGTCACGGCCTCTAAAATGGCCGTAGCCTATCTTGAGTTCGCCCCAGAATGAACACAAATAATCGATTGTATGTTTTTGGTAGCAGAGTGCCTTGTTGACATCCAAAATAGTTACAATAACAATGGCGGCCGTTGATTAAAGCCGCCCCCTCCACAAAGACATAGCCGCTCATAAAATACCAGAAGGACTCAAGATACGCCGCGCACACAATAATAACTTCGCGGGTGAGGTAGGGGTGCATGTGTGTGAGGGCCTACCCGGGATAGAATGGACCTACCCGGGGCTTCTAAGAGGGCCAGTGAATCGTCTTGACACGCTCTGACTCTAATACTGATTTCGCATTGGTAAATTCAAGCGGCCAGGGCGGACTGGTGCCGGCCGGCCAGTGCCGATCGGGGCCAGTGCTGGTCCGGAAGGCCCGCTTTCGCGTTGGTTAATTCCACGATTACGATTTACAGCACCGCCAAGAGGTGGTTTGTGGTACTTGACATATTTTACTTTCTGCCGCTACACTGCAGCACCATTCATAAACCATTCTGCTTTACGCGGCGCCGGCCGGCTCCATCCCTAATTTGATTTCGCATTGGTAAATAAAGCAGTCTTGGCCGCGCCAGGCACGGCCAGGCTCACACCATTGGTGTGAGCCGGGACGGCTCTCGAACTACCGGCCCGATTTCGCATTGATTAATAAAACGGTGCCCAGCCCTCCTTGGCACGGCCAGGGCCACTTGAATTTAGCAACGCGAAATCGGTATAAGCCTTACTCCCGCATTTTCCTCAGCGAAATTAACTAAAAGTTTCATATACATAAAGCAACTAAATAAACTTAAGTTCTTGAATAAATGAGAATAAACGTATTGCGTTAATGCTAGCCTGAAACCTAGACTGCGTACGTTAATGATCGCATAAACGATGACTTTGCTCTAATGTAGTTAGGCCCAAACACCCTTCCTGGACAGAAGTAAACTTCGATAAATGAATCATAACATTATGCCCCCTCCCCCCTTTTATCGAATTTATTTTGACGGTTCTTGGACGTTTATAGGCTATTTAGGGTACTTCTGTTAACAGTAGACTTCGTGAACTTCCTCCTCCCCAATATGTAGTTTCTTAAACCCGCTTTCGGGCCCCCCCCCCCCCGCCGAAAAAAAAGTGCTTTTATTGCAAAAACAAGTAAATAAAAAAAACAATCGATAGCTGTTTTTTTTCCCGGCTGAAATATGCGCTGTAGTCTCATAGTTCACTGGCATAGCCAGCCCACCACGGCTTGATGCCATACAATGAAAATACCAAAATTGAAACCCCTCCCCCCCCAATACCAAAATTGAAACCTGAAACTTTTTTTTACTATTTTATTTGATTACCTCATATTCCAGGCTTAAATTTCTGTTAGTTGAGGAAGTCGTTGGTAGAAAAAAAATATTGATTTCGAAAGTGACTTAACGCGTGGTCTTGTTGCGCCCCCCCCCCCCCCCCCCTCTTCTTCAAACTACGGAGCCCTCCCTACGTGGCCGCCGTGCGTCCACGTAACGTATAGCTTGGACTGGCTCTGTTCACTGGATCAAATCACCTGAAATCCATGGAGAAACACAGTGTCTTAGAAAAATGACCGACTTAACATTTAGTTTAATATTTTTACTTTTCTCATTAAAGGGACAGTAGTTGCTTGGTCATTTTTAATAAATTTCTTCGATACACCACCAGATGTAGTTTTTTAAGAAATCATCTAACAATTATTAAGAGGTCCACGTGCACGATTTCTGTGTTAAATGTGGCACTTACTTGTATTTTTGTCCAACTTCTCGTGGCGGTCAGAATTTAAGCTAACTCCCGCCAAGACGCAAAGCAGCGTCGAGTGAACGATAGTATTACGAACTACTTTCGACCATGGGAGCATATATACTGTAACACATAGTGTGATAGTATACAAGTCCGTGATTCGACTGTCGCGTCTGATGACGTAACAGCAAGAAGCCGTGACGTAAGAATAAGAATGGTTTTGTCATAGTCTGTGGGAAATCAGTGCCAGACCACGTCGAGTGGAACGATTGGACGAAGAACCATTTCTTCTTGACTGTTGACTTGCTTA
>JAHWFP010234165.1:0-13130 GCA_023313725.1 Lithobius niger | reverse complement strand
CTGCAGAGCTTTTGGCTCTTGGTTTGGCGGTGGAATGGATCCTTGACCTTCAGGGCACGCATTTCATTGTCTTTAGTGATTCCATGAGTGCCCTAGAGTCCTTGGCGAATTACAATCCTCGGAACCCCTTGACACAACGTGTCCAAGCTTTGCTTTCCCGCTTGCCTGGCCAGCGGAAAACCGTGCTTTTCTGCTGGATCCCGGGCCATGTTGGGATAGCAGGAAATAAACAAGCTGATTCTGCTGCGAAAGGGGCCCTTTCTGGCCCTCTCGGTAGGGATCTCAGCCTTGTTCCTTCAGATGCCTTTCCAACTCTGCGTCTGAGGTTACATGCTTTTTGGCAAACCTTGTGGGACAGACAGAACTTTAATAAGTTACGGGCCATTAAAGGCACTGTCGAGGAGTGGCACTCGGCGTGTCGCCGCAGTCGCCGTGAGGAGGTTGTGTTGGCCCGTTTGCGAATTGGTCACACCCGACTTACTCACTGTTTCCTTTTGCGGGGGGTTGACCCTCCTGAATGTTCTTGGTGTCGACGGCCACTTACGGTCCGGCACTTACTTGTTGATTGTCGCCATCTTGATGGTGTTCGTCGTCGTTTCCATCTTCCGCATGACATTGCGCGTCAGTTGGGCGATAAGTCTGTTCTCCTGTCCGGTGTTTTTCAATTTTTGCAGGAGGTACAGATGTATGACAAGATTTAGATTAGGGGTTTGAATAACATCTCTGTAATGTGTGGTGCAGTGGTACCCCGGACCACTGCACTGTGACTGAGGTTGGCGCTAATGACCAAGTTGTCGACGCGCCATTAAGCCTCAACCCCCCCCCTATACATAATCGTATTCCATTGAGTTGTTGGTGTGGACTGAAAAGTCAGTATGTTGGGGGAGGGGGGGGGGACTTGGTGATGGTAGGTAAATGGGGGGTCCGCTGCACACTGACACCAGAATGCAACAGTATCCGCTGTGTAATGTTTAACTTAATTGTACATTCGGAATTTTTGGACTTTCAAAACTATTGTGGTTTCATTTGAAATCGTGTGTTCTTTCACGGTTCTGAAGGGTGCTAACAATAGCTTGTTTTTTTTTTTACATATGGTCTAATAAGGGTGAAGGTGGGGACAACCTCATTTGACTCAAATTCACAAGTTCGATACATAAATCCTGGCTCTGTTTTCTGTATTTCTTGGCCAAATTTGAATTAAAAATATTTTGAGGTACTCTGTACAAAAAAAACATTTCAAGGTAGCCTACTCAGTACAGAAAAACATTTTGAGGGACTCAGTACAGTGCATCATGGCTATACAGAACGAAAGTTGAAATTTGTTCTAAGTTTTAAAAAAAACTTCATTAAGAGCCACTTTTTCGGAATCGGGATTGAATTTTGGATCCAGAAAATTGGTCCCTATTTCTCCTTTTTCCAAAAAAATTTGAACTTTGAAAAATTTCAGGTGAAGCATTTTTTTCACCCTGTATATTGAATTGATCAATTGCAGGAGCTTTGCTTTCATTTATGTGTAGAAAATTGCAGCTATTTTAAAATTCGTCGACAACAAATCAATTTTTTCATCCCGTACGAAAACCAACATAATCTGAATCTTGTTTTCATTTAAGCGAAAGTTCAGTATCGCTAACCAAAACCGACCAATCCCTACTAACATTTCTGGTAACCAAACTAATAAGGCTAGGCCTACTAAACCGAATCATAAAAAATAATATATTAATGCATCTGAACAGAAACCTTCACTGAATGGCTCCGTACACATCAATGTTTACCATTTCAGCCTCCACACGAACTGTGTACTGGGCAACCCTCTTGAATGTGAAGCCAGTAGCAGTCGCCACTCGCTATTTCACAATTTCTACTCGCCACATACCAATGACATCTTGCACGATGCATGGTTTTTCTAATTCATGCATTTACGAAATTCTAAAATTCTCTTCAACCGAAGTATTAATGAAAATAAAGCAGTTACGTAGCCTTTATAAATCTGAGCATAACGCCGCAAACCGTTCGTCTCTAACTAGTACTGTTCCCGAGATATCGCTCTTTTGAGTGTCATTCTCTATTGCTAGTCGCCATTTTGGCGAGTAAGGCTAAATTTCAGGTCTCCAACTGCTGATTTCCATTTGCCAAATGGCGAGTGGCGACCGACATTTACTTGTTGATTGTCGCCATCTTGATGGTGTTCGTCGTCGGTTCCATCTTCCGCATGACATTGCGCGTCAATTGGGCGATAAGTCTGTCCTCCTGTCCGGTGTTTTTCAATTTTTGCAGGAGGTACAGATGTATGACAAGATTTAGATTAGGGGTTTGAATAACATCTCTGTAATGTGTGGTGCAGTGGTACCCCGGACCACTGCACTGTGACTGAGGTTGGCGCTAATGACCAAGTTGTCGACGCGCGATTAAGCCTCAATCCCCCCCCCCCCCCCGACCGACATTGGAGAGGGTTGGTACTGGGAGTATTCAATTTGTGTACTGGTAGTACACAAGCTGTGACCTGAATGTGTATTGCTGCTGCACAGACTGTGTACTGCCAGTGCACAACTTGTGTGGAGGCTGAGCAGGTACACATCATCTTCAAAGTGTCGGGTTAAATTGTTCCAATCATTGCTACTTGCATACGATGAAACAAAAAAAATAAATTATTATTTGATAGTTCTTTCATCGGTGTATGCAAAACATGTTTTTAATGCTTATTTAAAATTGTGATAGGCATCTACAGTTAGGAAAAATAATGATGTAAGCTTATGTTGTAGATTTCCAGGACACCATAATGTTTTCCATATATGGGCTTAAGATCCAACAACTATATAGGAAGCCGCTTCTTCATCCATCGTGGTTCAGTTGGAATGGGTGTTTGTGGACCCCGTTTTGCCTTTTGGTTTGTAATTGCTTATTATAATGCAAGTCAGTGGAACAGATCAGCAGCTGTGTATTTTAATGTTTTCCTTCAGATTTTGTGGGTGTTGCTATTTGCCAGTGTACCTTTTGATCTGCATTTTTTTGCATTGATCTAGTTTAAATGCGCTCGCCACACACACACAGTCCTAGTTGTATTTATTGGGTTTACGCACAGTAGCTTATTCGTTCATATTTTTTACTTGAATAATTTTTTGTATTTAATAATTTGCCTAGTATTAACTTTTAATGATTTATAACTTATCATTTGGGCTCTTGTTTCATCTCCTAGCCTCAGATGGATTTATTTTTGCAGTGTTTTCTTACGCTTTTATTTGGTAGAGTTGAATGTATGGATAGCGTTCTTGACATAAGTCACTGAGCCCTGATGCATTTTTTCCCGTCTCCTTGTATTTTTTTTGGTGTGTGCATTTATTGTAGCTTTATCTGTGTGCAAATGTTTAATCTACATTCTTGCATTCATTTTTATTATTTGTTGCTTGACATCCCCTAATTACGGGTGGATTTATCAACGTGGATAACTGACTGTTGTGTTTTCTTGTTTTCATGTTTTCTTATGGTGTGCTTTTATGCTATTTTATGGCTTCGTATGGTAGATTTTTTTGGGCTCTTCACATGATTCACTGAGCCCTGGATGTATCATCTTTCTTTACTGTCGATTTTTTTTTTGGTATGCATTTATTGCTTTATCTGTGTGCAAATGTTAACACTAATCGGCTTTCCTGCATTCATTTTTATCTGTTTATTGAAATCGCCTAGGTAAATTTCTCATTTGATAACCCACAGTTGTGTTTTTGTGTTTTCATGCTATTTTATGGTTTCATTTGGTGGATTTCAGACGTTCAGTAATATGGGTAATATTTTTGGGCTCTTGACATGAGTCACTGAGCCCTCGAACTATTATCTTTCTTTACCGTCGTATTTTTTTTTGTATCCATTTATTGTTGCTTTATTTGTGTGCAAACGTTTATATATCTGCAAAGGCAGCTGTGACTGTATCTTAGCAAAATTCATCAGCACGAAGGCATTCACAATGCTGACTTAACCAGAAGAAGAGCTTGCACCAAGAATGATTTCTTTGCAAATGCATAACTAGAGCAGTAATAGCACGGTCTACTGGGCCCCATATTATGATGTGTGTGGTTTGTCAAATGTCTCCTCAGCATTTTGTTTTACTGAGTCGTGAAACGTGCTAAACATGGTTACATCAAGTTTACCCTTCAGTGAAAAAACCATCACGTCGTCTTGGCGGAATGCTAAAACTTTGTGTTTTGTTGTGGCAGTGGAGAGCCCTTTTCTGTTAGTCATTATGGTACCTATCAGTAAGATTCCCATTTTCAAAAGTTTGTTAGCTAACTCAACCCGGTGTAAAATCCATGTGTTGTTGCTAGCATTGTTTGGCACAATTGTAACAATTCTTGCCATGAAAGGGAGGTCTGATCTCGTGCCTCGTGACACTGTGTCTCGTCAAACTGCCAAAGTAAGGGACAATTGCTGATACAGCCAATTTCGGAATTGGTAATACCAATACCTGCAAATCCCATTTTGTGGGCTTCTCTCGGTTATAGCATTTGAAAATAAGACGTCCTTTGAAACCAACAGTACTTTCGTAAATGGCTGTTAGTTTGTTTGGACGAAAATATCAAGATAATTTGCTTCATTCTTGACTTTATTTCCTCTGCTTGCAATTCCGTTTCTGGCGCCATCAATAGGGAAGCGCAAATGCAATAACCAAAAATATGCAAAAATCGTGTTGAATACATCTTTTGAAAAATGGGTGCCCATCTATCATTCCTGAGACCACTGTTCTTTTATGTCTGGCCGTGGGTTTAGCACCATTTTCAACAACGCTTCAACAAATGCCTTCATTTCATTCAAAGTAACTTCCACCCAATTCTTCCTTATTAAATTTGGTTTCGGAACTTGTCTATTTTGTCACGCGTGATTTCTGTCAGGATAAAATTAAATGTAACCTTATTCACTTGCAGGTATCGCACCACCATTTAGTTGAAATCCAAAAATTTTCGCTGTAAACGGGAAGGGAATCTTTATTTGTACTTGCAATGCTGCCCAATCATCTGGATCATTTGGGCGTGTGTGTGTGTGTGTACATTTTGAGTCCTAGCATTTTTTTCATCAGATTCTCCAGTATTTTCTTCGCCGGAATCATCCCCATTAATTTCAGATTATTATTAATAAAATCGATTTCCGAGTTACTTTTATCGAAATTATAATGAAAATCTTTGTCATACGATATGCACACTTTTTCACAAACTAAATGGTATGATTTTGAAATCTGTCACCCAAAATCTGAGTAAACGCAGTGTAAAAAAACTTTGCCCCACCGCCGGCAAATACAAAATGCTTGCCAGAAAACTTCGACAATGGACTGTAAATCAAGCAAACGAAATCAGAGCAGCTCCGACAATGTACTGTAAACCAAGGAAACGAAGTCTGACCAGCTCCAACAATGGACATTACGTCTTGCTTACAGAAATATTTACACTTTTGCAGAGAAAGAAGCAGACGTGTGCAACGCCGCGCACTGCTGTCACCAGTGAATTATATATTCACAACCGGAATATTTTGAAAATCGTCAAAAATAATGCTGTTATTCTGATGCATAATTCTTATGCTTCAATGTTGCGAAAATGTCATAGCCTACCTGTTTTCGACGCGCCATTAAGCCTCAATGGCCCCCCCCCCCCCGTCTTTCTGATGATCGTCTTTCTGTTCATACATTTTTTTTTGCCGCTGCTGCGATTTTCGATTCATTTATCATCGCCGCCATGTTTAAATTGGCACCAAACGTAAGTCGACTAATCATTCCTGGCTCTTCATCGGGAGTCAATCGCGAAAACCTTTTTACAATCTCGTTACACACAGGTAACGCATTTCCGTATTTAAAATGAATTCTGAGAGTGACTGGCATTTCAATTTGATTATCGACTCTGGCTTGTGTGTTCGCTAATAGGGTTGACTGCATTTGTCTAAATTTGCGAATCTGTCAGCATTTGCTTCTAGGTGCGAATGCAGCAGTAGCATTTGCTTCTAGGTGCGAATGCAGCAGTACCAAAAACACCATCACATAAGTTTTTTTCACCTGTGTATGTACGCAAACGGTCTTTAAATGCACCAGTTACTGATAAGTCAGCGTAAATAAATGTCGATTATTTCCTTTGTATAACACAAATGCATACACATTCAGTTGCACACAGGTAAAAATCCATTCAAATTTAATAAGCGTGGCGGTGCTTTACGTACGAAAATTTGCTCCACAAACAAATTTTTGAAGTTGCACAGAAGAAAAACCGTACTGCTTTGTTTATATATTTCTGGCTTATCTGTAACTTGTTTACCCACGTTTGCGTAAACATACAGGTTTATAACCATATAAATGCACCAGATGTGATGGTGCTTCATTAGGCAACTGTGACCTATCAACGAACACACCAACAAGATTCTAACATTAAATCGTCATATCCGTCAATCAGGATTTCGCTTGAGAAAGATTTAAAGTGGCACAATCACTGATTGAAAATGGTACAATATTACACTTCACAGCTTATTCCGAGGTGCATGAGGACGTACCAAGAATTAAGGATGTTCGTGGCTTGGTTGTTTCGTTAAAAGGAATGGAATTGTGCATTCCATCACTTGATGTAAGCAAGGGCTAGATAGCACTAGTTCGTCTAAATGTTGCCAGAGTCTGCAGATTTTCAATCAGTGAGTGCCACTTTAAACATGGAAATACGAACTTCTGTGAAACGAGGATGTAAAAACGTTTTCATGCCAGACTTCCGATGAAGAGCCAGGAATGAGTAGTGGACTTACGTTTGACGCCAAGTACAAACACGGCAGCGGGGGCAAATGCATCAAAAATACCGGCAGCGGCGTGAAAAAAAAAGTAAGACGATCGTCAAAACATGTAGGCTACGACATTTCGCGTGAATGAAGCGTAAGAATTCATTCACGCTGTAAGAACAGTGTAACAGTTACAAATAGGAAAAAAGGAAACATTGTTGCAAGAGGGGAATGTCAATTCTCGAGTCAGTACAAGTAAGGAAATGCAAGCATTGTTATGCCCAGAAATAACTCTGGCTATAAACATTAACAAAGTGAATGTCCTTGGGGACTTTCCAAATCTGCAACACTTGTGGGACAGACAGGACGGTAATAAATTAGCTATTACAAGCACAGTCGTGGAATGGCACTCGGCGTGTCGCCGCAGTCGCCGTGAAGAGGTAGTGTTGGCACGTTTGCGCATTGGTCACACCCAACTTACTCACCGTTTCCTTTTGCGGGGGTGGGGGTGGCGGGGGGGGTTGACCCTCCTGAATGGTATTGGTGTCGACGGCCAGTTATGGTCCAGCACTTCCTTGTTGATTGTCGCCATCTTGATGGTGTTCATCGTCGTTTCCATCTTCCGCATGACATTGCGCGTGGGCGATAAGTCTGTCCTCCTGTCCGGTGTTTTTCAATTTTTGCAGGAGGTACAGATGTATGACAAGATTTAGATTAGGGGTTTGAATAATATCTGTAATGTGTGGTGCAGTGGCAACCCGGACCACTGCACTGTGACTGAGGTTGGTGCTAATGACCAAGCTGTCGACGTGCCATTAAGCCTCATTCCATTTTTCTGCTCCACAACTGGAAGCATATTTGGGAATACAAGCTGATCCTCTAAGTGCCAGTTGTCCATTGTTATAATTGGCCGCAAACAGATACATTGACGACACACCATTCCACAAGTGATCCATGGCTTCTTTCGTGCTTGCGCTTAGAAGAACAAGACAACCAGGATGGTATATTAATTTTTTTCTGTGGACTTCAATATGGGATAGAATTTTGCACGAGTGCTGTACAGTTGGACCCACCGTATCTTCAAAATTGGACCGTTGATCTCCGTTATACGCATTTTTTTTAGTCCTCTATTTTAAGTCGTGAAACTTCACCCTCACGTCTTCAATTGAATATTATAGACACAATGTAGATTTGTTCAGTCGTCTTTTGATGCTGCAACGTTTTGTAAGCAGTGCCGCAATTAGCTATTTCTAAGGAAGGGTGCAAGGGCCCCTCCTCAAGAAGAGTGGCATCATGGCTTCGGCTGGGTAAGTGTTCAAGTTTGCTGCCTCCTTAACAAGTAAATAATTTTGGGAGCAAAGTGACTTCCAATCCTGACCAAATAATAGTTAGTTTGTACCTTTTGAGCTCCCGACTAGTGAATTTTGGGCCTCTGACCCCTGGGATCGGGTGCTTTTCACCCTTCGCACCATCTCTAATTGCAGCACTGTTTGTAAGGCGTCTTTGCTGGTCTGGGAAATATCATTTACATATGGGTAGAGTTTGGTAACGTCTTTTGATAATGGAATCATCTTAGGTTTGTTCTGTCGGTATGGATTTTGTGTTCTTTTTGCTTTAGCACCCACATATACAAAGAAATTTGTTTCGTGGAGTTTTACAAAGTTCTAGGCTCTGTCCCCAAGATATATTGCCAATTTCTAGGCATGTAGCCTGCACAATACTCGCTAGACTTTTTAAGTGAAGTACTACCTTTCATAAGGTAAGGGATCAAGATCGTGAACGCCTGTGCATTGGTGCCATTCAATCATTCACATATGTGATCTGGATTCAGTCTCATTTATTTTCAAACTTAGTTTTATTAGATCATGCTCCTTCCTGTTTATTGGGCCTTTTTATAAGTTTATGCTCTGTGCCGCCTAGATGGCCCACGATAGTTCTATTTTGGGCTTGAATTGAACCATTACTAGTCCTTTTTCCTCCGAATCCAATACTGACCTACAGCATCATTTAAAAGCAAAACAGCAATACTTAAATGTTCTATTTCAGTGGATTTAGTTAATTTGTTATACTTGAATTTAACATTATGTTTGGCTTTGCTACTTGAAACGGTTTGATTAAACACTTGTACGATACGATCAGGTTTCAAATAAAAACTGTTGGGTAGTGTTAAATTGGTTACGTAGCCTATACTCTTATTGCATTTTAGTCCACTAACCAAGAATATTCCCAATCATCAATTTTTCTTGGGGGGCGGGGGAACTAGGAGGTTCTCTTGTTTGGGTCAAGTATTCTGTCTTGTTACCGTCAAATGAGATAACCAGAGCTGGACGATCATCATTGTAAACTTCGCAATCTGTGAGCATCATTACTGTGCGCAAATTTTCTTTAACTCTACTGTAAATCGGTGATTTATTTTTAAATGCCGGTTGATATAATTATTCAAAAAACTGTGAATGTGTTAACCCATTGATCTTCACTTTAATTTTTAGAATAAAATTTTGGAAAATACATGTGGTGGAATTCCTTTTTTAACTTTAAAAGTTGCGCAAAATAATTTTGTGTTTAATGGTAGCTGAACCAACCCGACGTTCCAATTCCGTGTAGTGTCTGGTTAGTTGAGCTACCACTAAACCACAAAATTTGGGACTTTCCTTCGTTTTTTTACCCTGAACTTTTATTCTGTTAAATTGTGACATCAGTGTTATTTCTAAATCCGACAAAGCTGCTTTTACAGCATTGTGTACAGGAACATTTTCCTTGTTGTCTTGGCGAGTTTGTATTCTTAATTTGGTGCTTCTTCACCTCGACGTCTGTTAAAAACACCAATGCAGCCAGAATTGAGCTGTTGGCTTTGATTTCATTATTTCAGGCAGTTTGATCATCTTGCTCTTTACAAATTAGTCCAGCTTTACAACATCTTCCACGGTCTTATTCCACTGTTTATTGTACAATGTGCAAATGGCACGATTCGAAATTTCTTACTGCCAATTCATTTCCATTAGGGAACAGATTGGTTATCCGAATCAACTATTCCCTCTGCTTTTGAGTACGTAAGATCATTTTTTCAACGAATGTCATACGTAGTTTTAGTGCAGGTGTGAGTATTTTCCTGTAGTGGCATCATAATTAGTAACATTTCGAACTGCTTCAAGACCTTTTATTGTACTTATCTGGCTGTAATGCATCACATGAAAAAAGGTCTCGCGTAACGCGAAAGCAAATCGTCCAATTCATGGTATAATTAACTGTAGAATTAACCTTTTATTCTTTATTGCGAGAGTTCACACCATACCCTTCGCCATTCACACCATAACTGTTTGATTGAAGGTACTATGCGACATCTGTACTTTTTCGTGTTGGATCGGTGGCAATGCAAGGATAAACATATTTGATACCAATTTTCCTCCATCTGTCTCTCTTGGCTGTAAGCTTGTACTAGAACCATACTGTCGTACAGAATAATTCTTTGATAGACGTACAAGTAGTGCCAACATATATTTCCGTTAATGTATACGAGTGTACAAACATTTCAGTTGCTAGCTTTCAGCTTTCCTCCAGCTTTTTAAACTTTGAAACTATAACAGTATAAAATATTCTAACTCCACCTGCTGCTTTTCCAACACTATTCGGACTTCACCAAATGCTTGCTAGATTGCTTAAGACTGTCGGGTTGATTAATCAAAAATATTAGGTCATAATAACCGACATCACGTAACTTATGCATTGCAATACTATATTCAATATCATTTGAATTCCTAACTTTTTTCCTAATTTTTTTCTACAAAAATATCATATTTTCCAGCATATCCCAGGTTAAACAAGACACAAATTGGATGTGCCCAAAGTAGGATTTTTAAATATCCAATTGTTTTCCCGAGATTTAGCTGCAATACTCCAAAATTGGCCGCTCACAACCAAGCTCTATCTGACATTTCACTGGAATGTGTGAACAAATAATATTTGAGAAGGTTAAAAAAAAGCTCAAAAATTGTTGACTGACTTAAGTCCACTTATAAAGCTACCTGCAGTTAAACCATCAAATGTTTCGTCAAAGTGCAGTTCATTGTTGTCTTCATCATCACTTGATGTAATGTTTATGATATCTTCAGTAGCACTTTGCCAGCTTTCAGTGACTGCGTATGAAGCAATGTTTTTAGACGGCAAGGTTAATTCCGTTTTCTCATTCACAAGAGTGAGATTTTCAGTACTGGGTTCAGACTCACTGTCGCTGTCAACTATTATTGGTTCATGTGGCATTGTTCCCAATGATGTGATCTCATTATATTGTATGTACGATGTAGATATCGTTAATGACACTTCTTTCCTAGTAGAATTACAGTTTTCGGAGTCTGAATCCAGATAGCGATGGAAGGTCCTCACTGGATGAAGAAGAAAAGTCTTTAAATGGAAGTGGCTGGGGAAATCCCATTTCTTCATCATTTAACATACGAATAACTCCTTTGGCAGGGCTATCAACAATGGTGAAACAAAAACTGTTATTCCACAAAGACGAGTCATTTGTAGCAGTCGCACTATGTGTTCGGTTTTTACCTGAAGACATTTCGTCTTCCAGTTTGTCTTCCTTCAGGAAACTGGGATGCATTTTACTGGCGTTGGCATGGAGCTGTCGAATTCCTGCAGTTTCTCGTTTGATTCATTGTCATGGGCGAGCTGTTGTCTGTATCGGTATTCTTCCAGCAATGAATAAAGATAGGGCTTATTAGTTAAGCATTAAGATAATGTTGGAAAAGGTACTGACTAATATAATTGACTATACGTTGTAGTTTGACTCAGCTGAAACTCTGCCGTTTTGAACTATTGTTGAAAACGTGTAAACCTGGCCGAATAAAGCCAGTTAGAAATTACAATTCGAAGTATTTTTCGGTGCAGTTGTATTTTAAAGTGAAATTTTTAAATGTAACAAATAAGAATAATAAAAAAAAGGATGAAGTGTTGCAGCCTTCTTTGGGCAGGATGACTTGGGTGTTCTTCTCAAGGCAGTACCGTCAATTGCTTTACTTTCTAGGTTAACTCCAATTCTCAAAGTAACACAGCTTAATAAACAAAAACGGAACGTTTACTGTTGACGAGTAATGGTATAAAAGTAAACGTTATAAGCTAAATGGACAAGCTATGACTTGCTGTCTAGACCCCAGAGACGGCCAAGAACCACAGTTGAAATGAACCTATTGTAGAGTTACTTACTAGCATCCTGTGGGGCTGGCGATTGCCATCTCCGGGGGCTCTGTCATCGTCTCCTCCTGGGGCTGCGTCACTGTCTCCACCAGGGGCTGCGTCATTGTCATCTCTGGGGGCTCCACCATCTCTGCCGGCAGCTGCCACTTGGGCTGCCGCACGTCGGACACGGGGTTCAGGTATCGGTGTTATATTCACTGTTCGCCAACCCTGGTGTCGAGGCGGCGGCCCGATCCTAAGTGCCCACGGAATCCACGCCAAGGAAAAATGGCGCGTTTCTTAGCCTTGACGTTGTTAGGTGGCAGGTCTTTGGATTCCTGTGAACAGACGACACTTACAATTATTGTTGTAGTTACTCACTCTGCACCCCGAATTTAAACAGAGGCAAGTAAATTTTCTAATTTTAAAAATACAGATCTGCATTCAAAACTACATTCCCATCAATTCTGCACGTTGTACGGCAGTGAATGCAAAATCTAATTATGCAACTCATTATGCAATAAAGCATTTAATGGACTGCAGTTAACCAAATAGCAAACCCACACTACAACACCGTAAAGGAATTTGAAAACAAATATATAAAACACATTAAAGTGTGTTGTTTTGTGGGTTTACTATTTGGTTAACTGCAGTCCATTAAATGCTTTATTCCATGGCTAGTTGTATCAAGTAACGAGCAGCACAATACCCTTTTCTGGTAAAACTGCAAAAGTCATACGTCTGAATAACTATAAATTTGGAAGAGTAACTATTAATAACACGTAGCATGTAAAATATGGATGTGAGCCTTTAAAAAATACAATGCTCACTCAGAGGCATAAATAGTCCAAAATACCAGGTACAGCTGATTGATTTTAGTTACTATTGCCCTTACGAAAACCTACATTACCTAATTTATTAGCAGTTCCTTCCTTTTGAACCCTAGAAGAAAAGTTGGCTTGCCTGCCGTGCTGCAGCTCCCTTCTACTGGGCATGCATCCATCTCCTCTCATTACGCATGTGCGCAGGCCTCTATATGAGGATGTCGCCCGGAGTTGGGCTTCATTCTTTCTTCCACACTGGGTCTACTTTGGCGACTAAGAGGGGAGACCGGGCGGGCTTAGGTAATGTATCTTTTCATAAGGGCAATAGAAACCAAGATCAACCAGTTGTACCTAGTATTTTGGACTTTCTATGTGCCAGTAGTGCAGCAGTGTAACGGACACAGA
>JAHWFP010234151.1:0-14473 GCA_023313725.1 Lithobius niger | reverse complement strand
GTATAGTCTCGATATTTACAACGTGTTTTCACGTGGCCATTTTTGCCGCAACAATAGCAAATGAAATCCTTAGTGGATTTAGGCCTACTTGATGTTTTGCCCGATTTTTTAGCTACGTAGTTAACAGCTCTAGAATGGCTTCTCAAAACGCTTTGGTCTGTTTCAGCAGATTCTAAGGATAAAGCTAAGGATGTTGTAGCCTTTAAATCCAGAGTCTGCTTCAACAACTCGCGTTGAATGACTTCTGATTGGATCCCCCCAATTAGGCGATCCCTAATCATTTCGCTGTTAATGTCTTTAATTTTTGCGAAGTCACAATACTTCGTCATTAGCTTTAAGGCAGCTAAATATTCCCCGATACTCTCATCTGATTTTTGCGATCTTCTAAAGAATTTAACACGCTCAGATACCACTGAGGGCACTGGCTCAATGTCGTCTAAAACTTTTTTAACGAGCTCATCAAATGTTAATGAGTCGGGCAAATCAGGTGAGAGGATATTAAGAATTCTATCAAACATTTTCTGGCCCACAGATGCCATTAGAAAATTAACTTGCTTGGTTGCTGGTATTTCTTTAGCTAAAAAAAAGTAACGAATTCGGCTGGAGTATTTCTCCCATGTGTCAGACTCGCAATCGAATTCCGAAAATAAACCAGCGGTTTTAGACGAACCCATGTTGACGTCGTCTTCACTATCACTAGATTCAAAATTTAGATTTAAATTAGAACTAGCTTCATTAACGCTTGCGTTCACTACTGAATTATTTTCAGTTTCACTTTCACTGCTAACTTTAGCAGTTACAGGTGGTTTGCTACCGACACCTGTCTTTGGCATAAGCCTACAAAATTAAATTTAATTAAATTTAATTACAATCCTGTTTAACATGCAAGGATTAAACTGGAGCACTCAAGACTACCGGTCACTTATTTAAACACAGAAATAAATCAAGCTTGACTGTAGCCTACCTAGTTGTATAAATTAACTGCCTACAAGTTAAATTTAAAGGGACTAGGCTTTGAAAAAATGTTTTACGTTCACCATTTGCAACGTTTTACAAAACAACACTTCTGGCCTAAGCCTCAGCACAGACCAGATTTCACTAAGTTTGAGCATAAACCTACGGTGTTAAATTTTACACCGGCACACACTAGCCCGAATATGGGCAATGGCACAATCGAATTTACAAGGGTTAATTTAGCAGCGCATTTTTCGAACCTTCAGGTTTATAGTACTGCCTGTGCGGACACGCCAGTGCGTCGCTCTAGAACACTGCCAAGGTAAAATTAACCATAATAAATCCAATTGCCCACTTCGGTTCTAGTTGTTAAGGTACTAAATTTAACTGTTATCATTTCGTACCACACAGCACTACCACGTCAAAATAACACTGTTTGAAAAAGTGTAAACTCTGATAGGAATTCAGAGCACTAATTTTCATTGCCAAAATGAAAAAATTTTGCAACTTACCACAAATATGGAGCAAAGATGTGGTTGAAGACCTATCAGTTTAAGCTTAAGTTTTTAAAGATTACCAAAGGTACCGGACTCGTCGCCAACTGTGATGTCCTAGGCGGGGACACACCTTAGCCCAGCGTGGGCACCAATGGTAATAAACACACGGACTACCAGAGTGTAGGCTACAGCTGATAAGACAGCGAACTTCCTGTTTACTGCTCTTTAAATACAGAGAAGTCATGTGATACACTTAAGACAATATACAATTATGGAACAGCCTATTTAGTGGTTAAAGGGTTATCTTGGTAGGGTTAACATATAGACATGAAATTGATGGCTGCCATTGTGGAGCACACAAGTGACGACTCCACAGTTATAATCTACTGTTGGATGACAATATAAACAATGGATACAACAATACTTTTGCGCTTATGAGCCACTTCAGAACCACGTGCTTCTAGCTGCATCCCCCATTTTAGAAAAAGGCACTTCCCCATATGACGCTTTATCTGTCTGCCGAAATTTAGATCTGGCAACTTTCCCTAATGAGCTGTAGACGTGTCGTTATACCGTATGAGAATTAACATGGGAGCCTGCGGACTAGTTACTAGTTACTAGTCACTAGTTACTAGTCACCAGTAACACAAATCAACGTTGTGGTGTCTTACCTCGCCCCTGGCTGGCGCCACCAGCCAGATCCAATCGTTGCATGCTTGTCATCAGCTGACACGTTGGTCAGCTGATCTATTTGTCAATAAAGGTGATTGCAACTGACAAGCCAAGGTCAGTCATACAGTATTCCTTGCATGGAGTCTTTCCTTCCTTGGTAGTAATTAGGCTTGACGAGTGGCAACATTCACAATGGCGACGAGGATGGGATCAGGAATGAAGCAAGCCTAAGACCGACAAATGAAGACAAGTAAATCGAATTTTTTTTTGGAAAGGCAAATCAAAATTTTGAAACGAAACGGACTTATCTTAATCACATGTACTTTCTCTCACTACATCGGTAGTTTTCTGGGGCAGCAGGATAGACTGGTGATAGTCCGGGGAAAGGCGTGGATGCAGCGTGTGTCGGCAAAAGTCCCAGCATTTAATTGGGAAGCCATCGTTGTTTACGGCGGTGAAAGTGGGCGTGGCGCGAGGGAATCTAGTCAACGTCGTCACGGTCCAATACGCACAGCTGTGTTTCAAGGTCAAACGAAACCAAGTCGAACGGAGCTAAACACTCGTAACGTAAATTCAGCGGTGAGTAGATTAATGAAAAATTTACTTCGAAAATTACCGGGAATTTATCCATGTTAGTGAAAGCATTCTGGTTTGTGCTAGTGAGTTTAATTTTGTGCAACATGTTCACATTTATGCAATTTGAAGCCTATAATAGTAAAGATGATTGGTCTCAATATATTGAAAGATTAAATAACTATTTTACGGCGCATGATGTCGACGCTACAAAATATGTACCGATGCTTTTATCCTTGTTGAGCGCCGCTCATTATAAATTAATTAAGAGTTTATGCAGTCCGGCACTCCCTAGCTCTAAGACGTATGTGGATTTATGTAAGCTAATGAAAGAAAGCCTTGACCCTACTCCCAATAAGATTGTGAAGCGCTATTGGTTTTGGAAACGGGATCAAGGGGAGTCCAAAAGTATTCAAGAATATATTTCCGAATTAAAAAACTTGTCGGAGCATTGTAATTTTGGCACATATTTAAATGATATGTTAAGAGATAAATTCACTGTTGGCATTCAAGATAAGGCCACAATACGTAAGCTTTTGGGGGGAAGCTGATTTAACTTGGGCAAAGGCCAAAGAGTTTGCTATAAGCATGGAAGCTGCTCAGAGAAGGGTTTCAGAAATGGGTAAGGAGAAAGTGTATAAAATGAAATTTAAAGAAAAATTTCAGCCTGATCGTAAAATTAAAACGGCTCAAAATCCAAGCAAAAATGTAAAATGTGCCTGCTGTGGTAAGAAAAATCATGAAAAACTTCAATGTCGTTTTAAAGACAAATTATGTTTCACCTGTGGATTAAAGGGGCATCTCTCCTCGATTTGTAAGGGGGGGAGGGGGGCCGAGGAGGCCTAGAAAAGCAAATTTTGTAAAAGATAGGCTAACCACAAGTGATTCAGAATCTGATACTGAATCAGAGAATCACTCTCAGGTGCATACAATTGTAACCATAGGAGCAGTCCGAAAGGGGGCGTGGCAAACTTGGGTAAAGGTAAACAATGAAGATGTATTGTTCAGTGTTGATTCTGGTACTTAATGGAGTATCATTCCCGATAAATGGTTTACAAAGCACTTGAAAGGAGTAAAATTAAAGAAAACAAACATTGTTTTGCAAGTTTATTCCAAGCACGATTTTAAGCCCTGTGGTATAGCTCAACTTCCAGTGTGCTTTGCAGGTAAAACTTTAAATCTAGAAGCAATTGTGAGTCCTATAAATAATGTGCCACTTTTTGGCCAGGACTGGATTGAGGCTTTTGGAATGGACTGGAGACAGTTGTTTAAAGTGAATCAGTGTAAGGTAACTCAAAATGTTAATGCACTGGCCCAAGGGAATGAAGAATCAATGTCTGAAGATGATGACCTTGTAAAAAGGTTTCCAGAATTGTTTAAGCCAGGTTTAGAAAGAGTTTAAGGCACATGTTATTTTGAAGCCCAACTGTGTACCTAAATACTGTAAACCAAGACCCGTTCGCCTAGCTTTAAGAGATAAAGTTGTGAAGGAGCTTTGTAAGCTAGAGGAAGCAGGCATAATTTCACCCATTGAAGCAAGTCAGTGGGCAAGTCCTACAGTGTTGGTCTTTAAGCCAAATGGAGATTTAAGAATTGTAGGTGACTACTCTGGGACTGTTAACCCAGAGGTAGTAACAGAATTATATCCTGTCCCCAGGGGGGAAGAGGTTTTCTCAAATTTAGCAGGCTGTGACAAATACTCAAAGTTAGATTTGACAGAGCATTTTTACAAATTGAATTGGATGAAGTGTCAAAGCCTATTTTAGCCATTTCTACCATAAAAGGGTTGTATGTTTGGAACCGTCTTCCATTGGGATTTTCAGGCAGTCCAGGTATTTTCCAAAAAAGAATGGAAACAATATTACGGGACTGTGATAAAACCCCACCTTTTGTTGATGATGTGTTGATTGCTGGGAAAAATGGGAAACACGATGCCAATTTGACTGTTGTAGTTGGAAAGCTGCAAGATAGTGGTCTTCGGTTAAGGCGAAGCAAGTGTACGATTGGCAGCAGTGAGGTAAATTATCTAGGATTTAAGATCACTAGCAAAGGTCGTATGAACCTTCCCGATACATTAGAGGCAATTCAAGAATGCCCAAGTCCTTGTAATCAGCAGCAATTGCGTTCATTTTTGGGTTTTGTAAATCAATATTCAAAATTTGTGCCCAAAATGGCTTCAATCGTTTATCCACTAAATAACCTGTTGAAAAAGGACACCCCATGGTTGTGGAGCGATTTTTGTGAGAAAGCTTTTCAAAAATTAAAGTTTTTTTTTTTGAACAGCGGAGTGCTTGCTCATTACGATGACAAGTTACCACTGAAGCTGAGGTGCGATGGATCGCCCTATGGGGTGGGAGCAGAACTTATGCACGTTTTTCCGAATGGGGAAGAACGGCCGATCGCTTTTGCCTCCCGAACCTTAACGTAAGCGGAGCGGGGCTATGCTCAAATAGATCGGGAAGCTTTAAGCCCTATTTTTGGTGTGAAAAGGTTTCACCAGTATGTGTATGGTTGAAAATTCACTCTTTTTACCGACAACCAAGCGTTAACATGGATTTTCAACCCAGTTAAGGCTATTCCTGTGATGGCTGCGGCTCGTATACAAAGATGGGTATTGTTCTTAAATGGCTATGTTTATGATATAGAACATATAAAAGGTTCTGAAAATGTAACAGCAGATGCTTTGTCAAGGTTGCCTTTAAGTAACAGTAAGCAGACGAAAATTGAGAAAGACATTGTTAGGGTCATGAGTTTGAAGCAAATTGATAATATTCCTGTTTTGCCTTTACAGCTAGAAAATTGTACTAAGCATGACCCTATTCTTTGCAAAGTGTTGTTGTATACCAGGTTGGGTTGGCCGGAAAAAGACAAGGTTGACTTAGAATTAAAGCCATTTGTAAGTAGGCAGAATGAATTAAGTATAGAGCAAAATTGTTTATTTTGGGGGAGTCGAGCGGTAATTCCAAAGGTTTTAAGAACGCAAACTCTTAAAGAACTCCATCTTGGATATAGCGGAATAGTCCGTATGAAAGCTTTGGCTCGTTCTCATGTTTGGTGGCCTAAACTAGACCACGAACTGGAACTTTTGGTAAAATCATGCGACAGTTGCCAACAAGACCGAGAAGAGAATAAACAAGCTCCCAAGTCTGTGTGGCCTTGGCCTCATGCATGTTAGGACAGGTTGCACGCAGATTTTTGCGAAATTAAGGGAAGAATGTATTTAGTTGTGATATGTGCATTTTCTAAATGGCCAGAAATCTTCTATATGAATTCTACTACTTCCGAAAGTACTATTAAAGTGTTGCGAAATTTATTCGTTAGCGAGGGGTTGCCCCTGGTTTTCGTTACGGACAACGGCCCGCAGTGGACCAGTGACAGTTTTGCAACATTTATGAAAGCTAATGGTATCGAGCACATAACTGGCGCTCCTTATAATCTGTCCACTAATGGTTTAGCTGAAAATCTAATGCGTAACTTTAAGCGTTCTGTAAAAGCTGAATTGAGTGCAGGTGCTTCGTACGAGCAAGCGCTGGCTAGATTCCTGCTCGCGTATCGCGTCACGCCGCATACAACGACGGGAGAGAAGCCATGCGTTCTTCTGAAGGGGAGAATCTTAAGACCGCTTTGGACCTATTAAAACCAAATTTGCGAAAGATTGTTGAAAAGCGGCAGTTCTCTCAAATTAAACCATACGCACATAAACCAAGAAAACAAAAGTTTCTACCTGGAAATATCGTCTGGGCTAGAGACTTCAGACCACGTGCTCGGCATAACTGGCTAAAATGTACTGTCGTCGCTTCTGAAAGTCACGGGATTTACAGGGTCGCGCCTTGCGATTCTCCCTGCGAACAGTGGCGCTTCCACTTCTCACAGTTGAAGCTAGCCACTCCAACGCTAATGCCAGCTGAGAATGCGCAGATTGTCTTGAATCGGAGCTTGGGTTCTCTGCACACGCTCAGCATTCTGTTCCTTTTGAGTCATATAACAGCGCTTTTTCAAATGATGCAAGGTATCCATCGAGAAGAACTTTAGGAAGGAGTTTTCTTCCTAAGATGCCAGGAACGCCAGGATTACAAGGGTTTGGACTTCCATCCACACCTACCAAGCAGCAAGGTGCCAGGTCTCCACCTGGTTCTAACAGGAAACATCAATCACCTGTAACAGGTGCTACTCCACCTGTCATGGAAGCTGCATGTTCACCTCCTGTAGTGGGAGGCACATCATGTTCTCCTTCTGTAGTGGGAGGCACTTTATGTTCTCCTCCTGTCGTGGGAGGTTCACCATGTTCTACTCCTGTAGTGGGAGGCACTTCATGTTCTCCTCCTGTTGTGGGAGGCACTTCATGTTCTCCTCCTGTTGTGGGAGGTTCACCATGTTCTACTCCTGTAGTGGGAGTCCCTACTCGCCGCTACAAGAGAAGAAAGCCATATGGTTCTCCACCTGCAGTGGAACCAGCTATAACTATGCGGTCCAAACGAATAAGGAAAGTCCCACAGAGGCTGGACCTGTGAGGCTGGCGACACCTTTTCGGTTTTCTTCGGATTTTTTTTCTCTTGTGCAGGAGTTTTTATTCGAAGTTTTTCTGAAAAAAAGTTTCTTGTAAATATTGTACATAGCAAAAGAGGATTTATTTTTGTTACATGTTAAAAAGAAAAAAAAATTATATTTTGTATTGTTACTAAAAAGAAGTATTTGCTGTATCTGAAAAAAAAGGATCTTGCCGTGTTAAAAGATGATGTAAAGCACGGTAAGAATTTTTTTTAGGGGGGAAGACTGTGGTGTCTTACCTCGCCCCTGGCTAGCGCCACCAGCCAGATCCAATCGTTGCATGGTTGTCATCAGCTGACACGTTGGTCAGCAGATTTATTGTCAATAAAGGTCATTGCAACTGACAAGCCAAGGTAAGTCATACAGTATTCCTTGCATGGAGTCTTTCCTTCCTTGGTAGTAATTAGGCTTGATGAGTGGCAACGTTCACAAACGTTATTGAGGACACTTTCTCTCCATGAAGGACACGTTCCCATATTTTCGTGTTGAGTTTTTCTTTGTTACTGGACCCATGACACCTGATTTCTACCGCATAGGGAATTTACACCAGTATGCTGAAATCACGTATAAGTTGGTTTCAGTTATAAGACACAGTCTGCTAGTGAACCGCCATCTGACAACAATTACACTCTAACAATTATGCTCTAACAATTAAGCTCCAACAACAATAAAACGTCTACTTGGCGGTGACACACTAGCGTGTGTCTAGATTTTTATTTTTTATTTAGTCTAGGCTACTGAAAATGGTGATGTGGGATGAGTATGAACACACTTTTTTACCACAAGAATTGTTCATGGTCAATAGAATGTCATAATCTCGATCATTTGATTGTTAAAAAATGGAAATTAAACTCATTTTCAGAACCAATTAATGTACCAGTATTCTTGCAAATTTTCAACAGACCAACGACGTCTGTGTTCCTCAGGCTTAACCTATACAACTCAAACTTTTGTCAACTACATTATCACTATGGAAAACAGCGTTTGAAATATGTGCTCATGCCTGGCATAGCCTTCAGTATTTGTTATGCTCGTTCATCCACTGCTTTGTGAGTCTTGGAAAACGAATTCCCGGATTGGACGGGCCTTGAGTGTTCACCAGAACGGCGGCATTTTTAACATGATAGACACTTGAGGGGCTAGAATCCCTTGCAATCCAGCAGCACATTAAAAATGGCGCCGTTCTATTGAACACTCAAGGTCCCTCCAATCCGGAAATTCGTTTTTTTTTTATTTATTTACAAAATAATCGCAATGCCCTAAAAGTGCAAAATAGCAATTTCATATTTAAACCAATTTAAAAGAAAAAACAGAACATGAGGAAACAGTCAGCAACAATGACTACATGTAAGCGTTCTACAACATGCCAACAGCTTTTTAGCAAAGATATCGTCGCTCAAAGCACAAATGACGTCGTGGTCAAGACCATTCCACTCAATGATGGTACGGGGGAAAAAGGACCCAGTGAGGGAGTTTTTGTTGCACCTGTAACGCCTTACTTTCCAGATGTGGTCGAGACGACTAATAAAATCAGGAGGAGAGCAGAAATCGGAGGGGTTTCGTATCGTGTTTCCATTTAGGATACAGAAAATCACTTGTAGTCTGTGGCTTCTCCTTTCATCAGCCATGGAATACCATTTCAGTTTGTTACAAAGCCCAGTGACACAGGTTGAACTACGAAAGTCGCCGTACACCATTCTAGCTGCTCTGCGCATCACACGCTCTAAGCAGTCGGATAGATTCTTCATGTAGGGGTCCTACACAGCACTGCAATAATCAAGCTTAGGTCTTACCACGGCATTAAAGACAGCTGCACGAACCTTGGGGCTAGTATCTTTCAAAAGTCTATGAAAGAAACGAACTTCACCGCTTGCCTTGGCGCAGATGTTTTCCACATGGTCGTACCACGTTAACTTATTATTAATTTTGACTCCAAGGCAAGTGATGGAGTCAGCAACTTGGAGTGAGACCTTTTAGGGTATAAACAGGAAAACTAATGTTTCGCTTATGTGATATATGCATTGCTTTTGTCTTTGTAGCGTTTAAGTTCATCTGCCATGTATTACACCATTTGTTTACCCTGTCCAGGTCCGCCTGAAGAACAAGGTTATCCATCTCCTCCTTTATGTCTCGATAGATATCAGTGTCGTCAGCAAACAGTTTATGTGACGAGGCAACGACATCCGTCAGGTCGTTGATGTATAACAAAAAAAGAACAGGACCGCTCACGGAACCTTGAGGCACACCCAACGTAACAGCCACCATGGTGGATTTGAAACCCTCGATAATGACGTATTGGTTTCTGTTTTTTAAAAAACAACTGAACTATTGGATAACTGACTTAGAAATACCATACGCCTCCATCTTCCTTAGTAAAAGATCGTGTGGAACTGTATCGAAAGCTTTAGCCATGTCCAGCGAAATCACGTCCACTGTATAGCCCTGGTCGAGACCCACAGCCATGTCGTGAACCATTGACACAAGCATTAGCTCGCATGACGAGCCTTTTCGAAACCCAAACTGTTCCTGTGTGATAAGGTTTTCGCTATCTAAGAAATTTACCATCTCCTTAATGACGATATGCTCAAGCATCTTACAACAAATTGATGTCAGAGCAACTGGCCTGTAATTTCTGACATCACTTTTTTTTCCACTTTTGAACACCGGCACTACTGCTGACAGCAACCAATCGTTTGGTATTATCCCCAGGTCGAGTGACCTTGCAAAAATAAACACTAAGAAGTCAGTGCTGACATCAGCGGTATTTCTTAAGATCGTAGCACCAATGCCATCCTTCCTTTAACGTGCGTATTAAGTTACCGACACCAGCCCGACTGATCACGATATCGTTCATCCTATTTAGAGTTCTATGGGGAAGATTATGCTTATCACAGATAGGATACGGCATTCAATAAATTACATTTCCCTAAACTATCTTCGACCCGTTCATCGTCTGGGGATACCAAAGATGGTATATTGCACACTTTAGGGTTTATATTCTTTATGTAGGACCAAACACGTTTTGGATTTAGGGAAACTTCGTCACCAAGTGAATTCATAAAATTTCTTTTTCTCTCACGAATCTGACGTTTAATTTCACTCCGCGAGGATTTTATGTCCTCTCTTAAGTTCGCAGAACTCAAAACTAAAGCTTTTTTGCACAATCTTCTGCCTTTGTTAATCAGACGCTTTAAGGCTCTGTCCATCCAAGGCTTATCCCTATTTGGGGAGACGTAGCAAGTTGGAGTAAATTCTTCAACAGTATTTAAAAGCTCATTTTTAAAAAATAGTCCCAGTTTTCGGATATTGTTTGAGAACTCGCTGTAGCAATAAAATTTGTGTAACTGGCAGCTAGTTTTTGGTTCACTTTACTCCAGTCGGTCTTGCTGTACATGAAACGTTTAATCTTCTTAACTTCTCTAGGCTTAGTAAACAGGGGAAAAATAACCTTCACGATCTGATGATCAGACACACCCTCCTCTATATCAACATGGAGATCATCGACCACTGAAGTAAAAATTATATCCAAACAATTTTGACCACGTGTAGGTTTGTCAACCACCTGTTCCAGACCAAATTCATCCTTAATTAATTGCAGTCCTTCTGGTGCTATATCACTAGTGGTGTCACGCCAATACTTGTCATGCCATTTTAAGTCCGGCAGATTAAAATCTCCACCAAATACAATGTTTTTGGCATTTGCAGGTATAATCCGTCTTGCTTGTGCACAAAATTTGTTTACAGTTGTCTCATCGTTCGTGAGTGGACTGTACACACAGCCAAGCCAAAGAGGGTCCTGTCTACGTAAGGTAATTTTGCACCAGCAAGACTCAACATCATCGATGGTTTCAACTTCGCACGATTCCAATGTGTCCTTCACTGCTATCAGCACACCTCCAGCTCTATCCTGTCGATCTCTTCGATAAATAACATAATTCGTCGGCATCCAACAGTAGATGTTATCTTCGGGATCAAGCCAGGTTTCAGTAGCAAGTAAAATATCTGGATCGTGGAAACTTAATAATTCCTGCAGCTTTTCGTCTTAGTGGCTGCAACGCTCCATCAAACTTTACGATTAGCCTACCACTTAATGTGTTGTCGATGGTGCAACGGGAGTGGTGCAACTCAGTGTCGCAACATGCAGGACGTAAAGAGTTTGCTGTAAAATGTAAATCAATATATCTGTTTAATTTTCTTACTTTTAAAATTTGTTACGAAGGAAACAATCGTACAATCGTACTTTGAAGGTAAAAGCAGTGGCCGTAGTGTGCTTTACAGAGGAAAAAGTGTGGTATTTGGTAAACAGCTAAAAGTAAGGAAATGTAAACTAAGTTTTAAAAACAAAAGCTAGAACAACTACTGTTGGCTGGACTCGATAATTTCTTAAGTCAGTTTGATGTTATTCAAAATAAAAATTAGACTGGAGTAGGCCTAATGATCCAAATTTTAACTAAAATTTGCATCTTCTTAAATAAAAAGTTACAAAACTGCGGGTCCTATTTTAATTTTTTTTTGGCATCTGGTAATGATCTTTAACAAGAACAGGATCACTTAAAAAAAGTAGAAAAACACAAGTCCTAAAAAGGGAAAGGAAAAGCAGTCTACGGCCTCTGTAAAAGAAAAGTCATTGTTGCAGAAAACTAAACAAGGTAAGCAAATGGTAGTACCCACGATAGTACGCAGGGCCACTTGGATTTGGTCGAGACAAAATTAAAATGTCTATCACTGATTGAGAGTCTGGCAACATCTAGCACTATCTAGCACTTCCTTGCATCAAACGAAGGAATGCAAGACGCCATTTCCTTTAACGAAACAAGCAAGCCACAACCTCCTCAATTATTGAGTAAAAATTTGGTAGGTGCTCGTGCACATAGGAGCAAGTTGTAAAGGTTAACAATATCACTGCTGCTAAATGGCGTCACAGTATTTTCGTATGATTTTCAATTGGTGATAATGCCAGTTTAGTCTCGAGGTAGGAAGAAACTGAATCAAATGATAGCTGACAGCAAGATTGCAAAGCAAAGCTCGACCTGTGAAGAGTAGCATAATATGCATGCATAAATTTTTCTGCCACAATTTTGATAATTACGCTAACAAACTGAAGAAAGTTGTCACCTTGTTAAAATAAACCAGCATTTTGTGGTACGGTAAGTAGAAATTTCGATGAGTTTTCCGAGAGACTCATGAAACAGTGGATGAACAAGCATGACAAATATAAGCGGCTACGCCAGACACGAGCTTATATTTCAAACACATTTTCCACAGTGACAATGTAGTTGACAAAAGTTTCAGTTGTGTAGGTTAGGCCTGAGGAAAACCGACATCGTCTGTCGGTCTGTTGAAAATTCGCATGAATACTGGTACCGTATTTTGGTTCTGAAAATGAGTGCAGTTTCCATTTTTTAACAATCGAATGATCAAGAATGAAGAACTTTCAGAGTAGAAGCCGTTACGCTATTTTCAATGGGTCATAATCTTTAACATGATTAAAGCTAAAATTGGCATTTTATGTTGAGGTTTCATGTTTGTAGGTTAAAAATGTCAACTCATTCAACTGTTTTAATGAATGTCGGCGAATTTTCAATCCAGGTCACGGGAAGGAGAGCCTTAATTTGGCCGAAGGCGCCTTAGTCAGGTTACACGGTTGATGGTCTGGCTGTGCAACATGTCGACACTGGACGCAACCCCGATTTCGATAATACTGAATTTTTTTTTCTTCTAAGAACTTATACCCAAGACTTGCACTTGAATCCCTTGCAATAGCCACACAAAAACCACCACCATGTAACCTAACTAAAGGCGCATTCGGCCAAATCAAGGCTCTCCTTCCCGTCACCCACAAAACCACAGCAGCAAGAGGCACCGAACCGAAACCGAACCGGCCCAATCACAACAGGGGCAATAAAGTAATAAAATTTCAAAAACCAAACGAACACTGCAGCATTCAAGAAGCTTCGATGTAGTCAAGTGTGTGTTTCGG
The DNA here is from genome assembly GCA_023313725.1 of Lithobius niger. Taxonomy (NCBI): domain Eukaryota; kingdom Metazoa; phylum Arthropoda; class Chilopoda; order Lithobiomorpha; family Lithobiidae; genus Lithobius; species Lithobius niger. The sequence goes on along the minus strand of JAHWFP010234151.1, from coordinate 1,249 downwards.
ATGTTGTGCAAATAGTGTATGTAAATATTTTTGCATGAAGAAATCCGTGAGCTGGATTGAAAATTCGCCGACATTCATCAAAACAGTTGAATGAGTTGACATTTTTAACCTATAAAAATGATTAAAGCTATTTTAGAATGTAGGGTTAAAAACGTTCAGATTCATACTTTGAAATGTTGTAGCCATCAGAAAAAAGAAGCAAACTTATGCGAATATTTAAAAAAACAAAGGTGTAAATCTACCTTGGTGAATTTGATAGTCCGATACTGCTGGGGATGGAATTCACAGCCGACTATCTTCTTCAGGAAACGCACACTTATTTTTCTTGTCTACATCTCCTGTGGAATTCGAATTCGGTGTGTTTTGGACCTGGCCTCCAATATTCGCAGTGCCAGTCTCGCTCTTTCCCAACATCATATCGCGACCTCCAATGTTAGATTGGTTGGTTCGCCATTTCCTTATTAGGTCGTCTCTCAGCTCATTTCGAAGCAGGAACTGGAAAGCTGGGTTGGATCCAGGGACCATCCAACCCAGCTATTCAGTTCCTGCTCCGAAATGAGCTGAGAGAGAGCTAAGACCTAAGACGGAGATGGCGAACGAACCCAACTAATATTGGAGGCCGCGATGTGGCGTTGGGAAAGAGCAAGATTGGCCCTACGAATATTGGAGGCCACGTCCAAAAACCGCCGAATTCGAATTCCACAGGAGATGTAAACAAGAAATTAAGTGTGCGTTGCCTGAAGAAGATAGTCGGCTGTGAATTCCAACCCAGCAGTATCGGACTATTGAAAATTCGCCAAGGTAGTGTTATACCTTTGTTTTTTAAATATTCGCGTAAGTTTGCTTCGTTTTTCTGAAGAATGTAGGTTGTGTATCTTTACACTTATTATTCTACGATGGTAAATGGAGCTCATAACTCACAGCCTTTAGTCCAAAATCTTCAATCTACAAGATGGACTTAAGATGCTCGATGAGCATTTTTTTTAATTGGAAAAAAAAATTAGGGGCATTTTCTAAGATGCGGGCAGTGCTTGTGAAACATTTATTTTTATTTGTGTGGCCTAAAACGTCTTTACAAAATGAAATATTAAAATTGGCTAAATTTAAACAATCACACGAGTAAGCTAGTGGAGGATACAGGTCTACCGAGTCTGAAACTCTCATGATGAAGCCATAAATTATCAAGATAAACTGAAAGCTTTCAAACTATCTTTTAAAAATATTATTAAAAATGCAAGCCTACAAAGTT
>JAHWFP010234130.1:0-10929 GCA_023313725.1 Lithobius niger | reverse complement strand
TACTGTTATTATTTTTCTACGATGCACCTTAACTTTCCATTTATTAACAATAATTGTAATAATTGCATTTGCTAATAATAGTAACTCGGTAGTCGCTATTATTAAAAAAAAAAGTAATTACCGCTTTTGTACCAATTTTTTCCCCACGTTGTACCTGAACTGTACCCAATTATGCTTCAGAATATTATACACTTACGCTATGGCGTCGCGCTACAATGGTTTACCTCCTCGACAATTGAATCGATGTGATGTTTGTTGCGTAATTTGGCACGACACACTGGCATGTGTCTAGATTCTACACCTCATTGGTTCTTGCGAGTGGTAAGACCATGGTATCATTGTTGCGACAGTTTGTTTTCATGGTATAAATCCACTGTTGCAACAAAGGCTGTTTCACGTCACTAGCAAAAGAAATGCATACGTAATTACGTATCATATTTCAGTTATCGGCAAAAGAACATTTAAAAACCCACAGACGTTCAACTCTTGGGACGGTCCACTCAATGCAACGCATCAGAGCTGCAAAAGCAGTGCTATATCCGGTCGTAAAGTATAAATGGGACAGATTACTCAAGATGCCGCAACTTGGGACGTTAATGCTTCCAAACAAAAAAACAATGTCGCCCTTTTGTGATGCCAGGTTGTGACGGAGCTGTCCGTCGGTTGAAATGACACAACAAACATCGCGTATTTTCAGTCGTATTGTCCTGTAGATGCTATAGCTTAATGCATTCTAAAACAATGAACACGTTTGGAGCTGTCCGGCTTCCATTTGGTCTTAAGTACTCATTCGTTTGTTGGCCCAGTTTTGAGTGGATTCATCCAACTGGTCCAGTAAAATCAACAACCAATCAGATGCAAGAATTAGTTTAAAAAAAAATAAAAAGGCGCGAACCACTACAGTGACCAGTGTTGCGTAAATAAGTAAATTTCTGTATTTTTTCGACAAATCTATTAAATTGCTGAACCGGACATCGCGCTTCGGTCAATAGCGACATGTTCGTTTATCCAAAACGTGTTTCGAGGAAGGTTTCGCCCTCAGTTGACAAAATGCGGCAACAAGACAAATCAATCGCATCAGCGGCGCTTTCGGCACCCATATTGTCCAACCCAGTGGCGTATGCTTCTTCCCGTCCAAGGTCCGGCTGCTACTGTCGGAGAGCCCTGCCCCAGTTTATCCGCAGTGCCCCTTGCAGCTAGCCATGCGAGTGGCTCCTAACACGAGCTCCGCGACGAATGTGGCGTTTACTGCATCCGCTCTGTAGACTAGCCCCGAATTTATTTTTGGATGTTAATTTATTTAAGAGGTTTGATACTTACAACTCCCATGCCTTGTCCAATTTGCCCCAGGTCGGTTTCCTTGTTGTCTACCAAGTACTGGAAAAAGCCTCCAACGGCGCACTGGCCAATCTTGTGCAGTAACCCTTTTGAGCCATCCTTAACTGCGGATTCGAATTCTCTGATTACCTTGTCCAACTCTGGATTTTTGGTCAATTCATCGAAGCGAAGGATAAAATCCAGGATGTTTTTGACGACATCGGGAAGAAATTTTCGAATCTCCGTTTCATTTTCTGCCTTATACGAAGCAGCCATCATCATCACCAGAAGGCAGGTCCACGTGAACTTCATGGTCTCTGAAAACGAAAAAGAAAAGAAAAACAGATCAGTATATTGTTGCGGGATTTATTTCCGAGTGCAAAGGAAATTGTTCAGGAAGTGTGGTTGTGTGGATTGAGTTGTTACGGAGTGTGTAATGGAATTATGGTTGTATTAAGTTTGGCGGGGGTGGGGTGGGGCGCATGGCTTTGCGTCAAGGCTCCCAGGGTAAATAAAACAATCAATAGAGCAGTGACACGACGTAGTATTATTGTATATAACTATGCTAGAGCCTTAATGGGTTAGCTGCAAGGGGCACTGCAGAGAGAAACAGAAGGGCGTCATACTGAAGCCGAGGCTGTTAAGAGTGATTTCTTAGACCTAAAACGCGCGATTTTTGTTGTTGGAGAAAACAACGTTATTTTAAGCCAAAGAAATCCGCTCTTCCGTTGTTTTTCCCTCCATTTTTATGCAGTGCACCTTGTAGTTATGACCTCCAAAACCCATACTGGTGCCAATATGGCGGCAAATGTCACTACTCTATTAATCCGACTGCAAATGTTGAACCCATGTCGCCCCAACGGCGTCGTCACTTGCGAAATCTTCCAAGTCCAAAGTCTACTTGACGTCCCCATAGTCGCTTCAAAAGTAATATCCATTGTTAGCGTAACTTGTGATTTCTCTTCTGCCCGCTTGTGTCTGCTTGTAAGTCAGGCTGCCTTTAACGTATATTGTGGAGTGGACCATCCAGTGTCAGTTGGCGGCGGGTGCACGGGTCGGGTTTGGTGCACAGTGAAGTGCACGGCGAAGACAATGTTTGTGCACCTTCTGGTTGTGCTTGTGTGTCTGTGGGTGTGATTTTGTGATTTACTAGTAAGGTGTCTGTTGTGAGCGTACTGTATGTTGTGTACGGCAGTGTAGGCAGTATAAGTGGTTATGATTTAGTTGTATTTAGTTGTATTAGCACAGCCGGCAGGCAGTGCTTATTAGAGTTCGTTTGCGTACGAGAAATTTTCAAAAAGTGGACAGGTGGAGGCGGTGCGGCTAACAATGTCTAAATGTTAAACGCTGAAACATGTAACAATGGTGGAATAAAGAGGCAAAGCGCATAAGTTCGGATTAGAACTCTCTCGAACAAGATGCAACGATGCTTGGGCGCGGGATAAGTCTCCATTGTCATTGTATCTTGTTTCATTCAGCATTGTCATCCTAAGTTAGACGGAGAATCAAAATGAAATGGTCTTGGTTTTCGCTTAAATCTTCAAGTTTTAAACGATAGGGTGTGAAGTCTTTAATTTTGAGCTCAAAATTAGACGGTCAAAACATGACTTATTTAGTTCTTCAATACGGGCTTCGGGAAGCCAGTTGAATTGTTTCCGCAATTGTTTGCCACGATACTGAATCTTTCTGCAACAATGTAGAGTCAACTACCCAGCGAGGTGACATGCTAAATCTAAACACACGCTAGTATGTTGCCATCAAATAATAAACATGGCTCAAATCCTGGGTGGAACCTGAACATAAATACGCATTTCTAACTTTTTCGTTTTTTCGCAAACAAAATTGGATGGACAGTGGAAATACCGTAGACACGATAGATCAGACCGTAGCAATTACAAAAAAAAAAAAAAAAAATCGAAGCGAAAAAAGCCAACAAATCAACTGAACAAAAAACGGTTTCGCCGTTTAGAAAAAAAGCATTACAGATCGTATCTCACAGCTGTGAAGGTACACGAATAAAAACGGATTAGAGTTCACTCGAACACAACGAACTATAATTTGAACTCCAATTCCAGGGAACAAGGATTGTGACATGCCAGCCTCCATGCACACGCGCATGTCATCACTAATCAAACAAACAAAATGGTTGAATATTTCACACACAAAAAAATGCACACAAAAAATACAACATATACACGCACATGAAACTGAATGAAAACCTAAACCCACAAACACATACAAAATAGACGCTATAAACAGCAAACGCCTACAAAATTGAAAGACTAAAAATACATACAGAAAATGAACACGTAATTATTCACACGAACTATAGTTTGTTCCACATTGTGTTTTCAGAAAACTGACTGGATGACGACTCGTTTCCTTGCACTAAGACTGCAAAAACATGTGGATACACACTTAGAGACTCAACAAAGTTACTGTTAGAGTTGAATGGGATGATTACGGATTTTTTTGGACTCGTAATGGAAGAAAACGTGGCATCATATTTTCAGTTTTCTGAAAACATAATGTGGAACGAAGTATCAACTAAAACAGAAACCATCAAACACAGGAAAAAAAAAGAAGAAAAACTGCCTTAACTAGGCGTCTGCTTGTTTTGCATATTATAAATGCACACAAAATCTACATGCAGCCACTCACACGAAACAGACTTAAAACATAAAACAGCAAACACAAATATAAAAAAAAATCCTGTATAACACTCAAATTAAACGCGCAGAAACATTCACACGCACACGCATAAACATTAAACATTTCAAACACAAACAACGTTCACTTTCTGACAAAACCATTGAGTAAAAACTGTCCTTCTTCTCTGGAATTGGAGTTCAAATTATAGTTCGTTGCGTTTTCAAGTGAACTCTAATCCGTTTTTATTCGTGTACCTACACAGCTGTGAGATACGAGCTGTAATGCTTTTTTTCTCAACGGCGAGCCGTTTTTTTGTTCAGTTAATTTATTTTTGTTTTTATTTTTTTGTAGCAGAGCGAATGGCATACGGCCGAGGCTTGCTATAGATATAAACTTGAAATAGAATGAAATATATTTATTAGGGCCTCGGCCCCAAGCCACGCACTCTAATACACGATCTAACCTATACATGCTAACTCAAATCTAACCACTAGATTGATCGATTTTTTGATTGAGTAACACAGATTATCGGCCTATACTTTGTTCCACATTATGTTTTCAGAAAACTGACTGTATGACGCCACTTTTTCTTCCTCTACGAGTGCAAAAAATCCGTAAACATCCCATTCGTAGACTCTAACAGTAACTGTGAACAATCTACAAGTGTGATATCCACATGTTTTGCACTTTTAGTGCAAGGAAACGAGTCGTCATCCAGTCAGTTTTCTGAAAACTTAATGTGGAACAAACTATAGGACCAGGCATCACCACTAAAAAAGGGTTAAAGGGTTTAACGAGCGTTAACCACTCCTGGTCATCTGCCCAGAGCCCTAAGGCCCAATGTCTGCACCACCACTAGTGAGTTCTGCCGACAATAGCTTTGTAACAATGGTTCATTGTTCGGAATCCACGACAAGATAAATATGCTTGTGCCAGTGCAGGAAACGAAAATTTTAATTGTTCAGAAACGTTTTGTTGTTTTGACTCTACTTTGTGGTTGATTTGCAGGGCAGATGTCCTGTGGAAGGCTACAACGTCCTTGAAATGAAATAATAAATAGAGGAACTTAGTCATCCACATATTTATTTAAAATCTAGAACACTGATGTCTACAAACAGGCTACAAAGAGTTATAAAACGGATCCAAAAATGCTTACATTTAAGAGAGTAAGACACCTTTGGAGGGCGTGTAAGATTATTTACGCTTGTTTGTCGCAAAATTACGCTTTTTTTCAACTCTCCTAATTATAAAATGGACAAATAAAGTTCGCTGCATACAGCGTTTAAAAAAAAACGTTAACACTCTGTGGTAACACACTGTGTTAACTGATTTAGCTTCTGTAGGTACATTTTTCAGGTTTTTTTTCTCCCCGAAAAAAACAAATATTTTATCAAAATATAAGGTAAAAAAGTTGAACATCTGTAAAATGAACGAGTCATTTAACCTGTGGTTAGGTGAAGAGACCTTGCTAACAACGACATCTACTGGCGAGAAATGGTACTGAAATCGGAAATCTCAAATTTCTTCTTTTAATGGTGCAAAATGCTGGCAACGAATTTTAATAATTTTTTTTTTTGTAATTGCGAGATTTTAAAAAGTCCTATTATCACTGCTAAAAGTGGGAATAACTATAGGAGCAGGTGCGGTAGTATTTTGGCTGCCCCTCCTCCCCCTCCGGCCACCAACATTTTTGGCGTATCGTCCAGCAGGCGACTTTTCAGGATTAAGTGATGGTGAAGAATAACTGTGCACATGAAGCAAACCACTAAAAACTTAACAAACTCTTTTTTTTTTCAAATTAGTCCGTAATAGTACCTAAATATTTGTTTAAAGTAATTTCTTTGAGCCTTAAATCAGCCGAAGCAACTAATGCTTGTATGGCTGAACCGGCTCAATTTTGAACATTACCAGACTTTTAGAGAAGAAGAAATATCTGGTAAAGGGAGGTGCCAACCCGGGGATTCGATCCGGGAAACCTCCGATCATCGTAGGGACCGAAAGATAGTCCAGAATTGACCAGAATAGTTCCCATAGCCGCTGAGGGAGCATGGTAGCCTCTCACGCTACCCTGGCCGGCAGTTCTGGCGGGGATATTACCAAGGTCCCCTTTCCAGGGGTGCGACCAGATCCGCAAAACTCCAGCAACCAGGCTGAGCTCTCTCACAACTCAGCCACGATGACCTAAATTATTGGAGATAATCCTACCACATTCTAAGCAACAATTATTTTAGCTTATCGCTTTCTTATTATTTTTTTCGTGGTCCAGGGATCTTGTGATATTTAGCGCTCAAGTTACACGAAGACAAGAAACAAGAATTGGGTATGAAAAAATCAGGTTAAAATAATTGACGCAATTGAATAAACAGTAACACAGGGTTAAAAATGTCAGTAAACCAATTTTTTTGTTCAAACTTCGACGGACGGTCTGCCATTCCTCACGGCAAAGAGATGTGGTGTGGGTTGCAAAGATTCGGTGAAGGGCCGCGTACTGCCCTGTTGTGTGCGCGGTGTATTTTGAGTCCTTCAAGTATTTTGTGAGCGGCTACGTCTTCCTGGATGGGGTGGCTTTAATCGATGGCCGCCATTGTTTTTGTAACCATCTTGGATATCAACAAGGCACTCTGCTACTGAAAACGTACAATCGATTGTCGGTGTTCGTTCTGCGGAGAACTCAAGATAGGCCGCGGACACTATACGTCGAGATCCGTAAAAAGCCTGGGGATACCACTTTGAACAATCTTCAATTTCAAGAGGCAATAACTTTTTATGTATGTGAGAGTTTTACAAGCTGAAAATTGTGAAATACCTGGAAAAGTTAATACAGGATCCGTACACGGCCTTGAATTTCTTGAAAAGCTTTAAATTTCAAAACCTAAAATTCAAGGCTTGGAAAGCCTTGAAAATTGGGATTTTTTTTTTGTAAGAGCATTGAAATGGCCTTGAATTTTGTTAGCATACAATGTTTGATGAAATACTGTCAATATATATGCTTAAATTCATAAATAAGTAAAAATAGTTCGTCAGCCTAATGCTTATCTTCTGTTAACGATACGACGTACCTTCGTTCGTATTCACGTAAACTATAACTTTTAAATGGATGTTTATTCAATTACTAGCTGTACCCCCGGCGTAACATACGCCGGCTAGCTGGTTTCCGCATACCTGAGCGTAACACTGTTGTGGACCCCAGTTTCTCCTATTGTGTGGTCTGAATAGCCCCATCTCTGCTCCCTCTTTGAACCCCTGCTGATTTGTGTTATGGAAGTAAACGTTTATTTTCAATGAAGGACGTTTCTCTGTTCTGATACCAAGCCCAACAAACCCAACAACGGTTGTGCATGGAGTGATTGTTACTCAACCAACTTTGAAACACTTTCAAGTCAGCTCTTTAAGAGCTAGCTTTATTAATGCAATACGTCGATTGTTATAGGCCACATCTGTTTGTTTGACATTGTCGGCCGCTCGCCCTCTTTAATTATACACCCTCTTTCATTGTAGTGCATAATAATGATGAATTTGCTTTCCCAACCTAAGCGTATTATATATATAAAAGATAATAAATAGAGTATAGGCTAGCAAAAAGAATGAATTTATTTTAAGGTAATTTTGAACAATTTGGTGTGCAAAACGGCCATGAAATTGGCTTAGAGTTGGCCTTGAAAAGGCCTTGAAAATGGTTTCGTCTCTTGTGTCCGACCCCTGTTAGGCAACACTTTTCTTCACTACGGGTGTTGAAGTACTTTTTCTTTTTTTTTAAATAATAGTGTTCAAAGTTACCCCGGCATGAGGTAACTTTTAACCAGTAGTTTTTAAACCTGGTAATTTACAGTTTTGTGCTACAGTTTCGAAGCTACACTTCAGATGGGTAACTTTGAACGCCAATAATGCAAAAAAAAAAACCCCAAAAAACCCGCTTTTTTGAAACTGGGATGTGTTATCCAGTCTCATTAAAGCATTTTTTTCAATATTACACGGGGAAACTTTGAAAGGGGTTCAAAGTAGGTTCAAAGTTACCCCGAATACATGGTTTAACAGCGAGGACACTATTATTAATTAATTAACAAAAAATTAGCTGGCATAAAGAATGTGAAGCTGCTTATTGATCACAAAATTCTAATACAAACAAACACGTCAAGTCTACCGTAAAAAAAGGGGTTATATGATTGAAGTTTCATTTTACTTGTTAAAATGTACACGGATAAAAATTGGTGATTTTTAGTTGAAATAGTCAAATGTACAATTCAGAAAATTGCATCTGTTTAAGTGCTGTTGTGCTTTACCAATCATATACGTTACGTAAAGCACAACAGCACTTAAACAGATGCAATTTTCTGAATTGTACATTTGACTATTTCAATTAAAAATCACCAATTTTTATCCGTGTACATTTTAACAAGTAAAATGAAACTTCAATCATATAACCCCTTTTTTTACGGCACACTTGACGTTTTTGTTTGTAATCCGTGTACCTTTTTTTACAGCTATGGTGTCGCGCTATAAAGGTTTATGCATGCAGTCGATTGTTGCATGCACGAAGAATGGATTTGGAGTTTGCTGAGTGGCATTGTTCCCTAAATACAATGGTTAAAACAATGTAAAACAATCAAAATGATCGTTTAGGGTTCCGTAACTCCGGAATGGATCGACCAATTGAAAAAGTGGTCCCTGTAAGGTTGAAACCCAGGGAAATTTCTGGCTCAGATCATGTTCCAGATTTTAGGTAGGTGCAGTAGTTTTTTTCTGAAACCGTGTCAGCCAAGAAGAACAAGAACAACAACAACAAGAAGTGAACAGTTTTCAAATTTACGTGAGGCTTCCTACGTTTACTCTTGCACAGAATTGCATAAAAGTTGGTGTAAAGTTTGGAAAAGTTGCTATCTACTTTCTGGCCAAGTTTGGTCGAAATATATTGAATAGAAACGGAGAAATTAATAGTTTTAGTGTTGCTGGAGAGAGGACTTCAATCATATAATCCACTTTGTATCATATGGTAATTCACTTTTAGCATATTTGTAACATTTAATAATTCTGACTAGAGCCAAGCAGATTTGTTCAGTTTACCAAAATTGCTTAAACTACGCAGCCAAGCAGCCATTGTGCATTTCTGCGGTTCTATTTTGTTTGAATATGCGCGTTTCTTTACTACTAACAAAATTCTAAAAATTCTAAAGTTTGTTTCAAAAAAATAACAAATGAATTATCCCTCAGTTGAGCGACGAAAAATATTTAGAATTATTTTTTTTCCCGATTTTGTTCAAAAATTACCCGGTGTTCTTCCCCCTTTTACGGCACTACCTATTATTGCAGATAAAGAGTTTAAATCGCCGCGTTATTTGCACGTGCATGCTATTGAATGTATTCCAGCACTTTCTACAAGGATTAAAGTGCATGCTTACCAGTGGTACCTGGATGAAAGTCCTATAGAAATTGTGCGAAGAGCGTTGGGGAACAAAGAACCGGTCGCCGAAATATGCGTGTGAACTCGGGTGGGCCACTCGACGTTCTGATCGAGGTTCGTGCTTGCCTGTTGTTATTAGTAGGTTTCATCCTGGATTTGTCCCTGGTTTTCAGATGACGTGGATTGGACGTGGGAGTCGAGGGCAGAATGACGTGTTCGACTCAACAATAATCGCTTGCAAAAGTGTCACACACGTTGCAGTTCCAGTTTTTGCGAAGGTAGTAATTTAACCGTCGCTCCGTATACCATACGCGTGGCCCTGAACTCACTATAATCAAAAACATATGGTGTATATACCGACTGGCGGAGTTGCGAAAGAATTTTTACCTTTTGTTTTGCGATACGTTGCACGTTGAATAACAATAACGTCATTGCGCTTGATGATTTTCCTCCATTAACGCGTTTTGCTATGTACACTACATGAGCCTTCCTGTTCTACGGGTTTTACGGGGCGTTTTGGAGCGAAGTTGAATACCTGGTTAAATTATTATCAAAATGAAAAGCATGTGCTGCATCACTGAATTCCATCGCAGATCAAACGATTACATAACAATTTCCGCGTGGAAACAAGGAATAGACGTTGTCAAAGTTGAAAGTTGCCCACATTCAGAAAAGAAAAAAAAAACTTGAGTAAACTAAGCTGGTACTGGGACTTAGCGAACCTGGAGTCAAGAATGGTGGGATGCCAGTTTTTGTAGCTGAAGCGTCTCAAACGCAACGTCGGATTGGGCCGCCGGAGAATCCGGGGATTCCGGGGAAGCCCCCCCCCCGGGGTATTCGGGGGGGCCCCCCCCCACTACAGGAGGCCCTTGTTTAAAAAAATAATAACTTTGAAAAATTTTAAATGAATTCGAATGATAATTGCGTCTAAGTTTCAGGAAACGTTTCAAATTCGCGCTGATTTCTATGAGTATGCTAGCGTGCAGGGCTCTGCCCCTGACTGCCCGCCCCCCCCCGCCCCCCAGCTACAGGAGGCCATTGTTTCAACGAAACGTTCTATCTTTTCTTTTTTTTAATTCGAAATGGATTCAATGAAAATTACGTCTCGAAATTCCAGGAAAACGTTTCAAATTCACTGGTCTGGAACCCTCCTTCCCCCACACACTACAGGAGAGACTTTTGTTTACTTATACGATAAACAGTTCAGGAGGTTATAGGACAGACAGCCAGATGGGCGTAATTGGTACCTATCCGTTACCAGTTTCGTTCCAATCTGATCATTGGTTTAGAAGTTGCAATAACAAAACAATTTACTTTTATACATTTACGTTCAATCTGATTGACGCGACCCGAGTTCGAACCGGCGAACCAGTCCGTTTACCAGATCACTGTAATATCACTTTTACAGATGTCCCCGCTTTCGTTACATACATAAAAGGGGGGGCCTAGAATGGACCTGGTCCCTTGGCAAGAATGAACCTGCTCGCCTACTTTCATTATATATTATATATATGCTGTAGCTTTTTGACGCGCACCCTGCGTTAGCCATGGCGCCAGTAGGA
>JAHWFP010234121.1:0-13598 GCA_023313725.1 Lithobius niger | reverse complement strand
TTTTTTTTTTAATTTTGTTATGTTACCGTATTTCAAATACAACTAAATTAACGTAAAAAGTGTAGGAATAACAATAAAATATTGCTCATGAATTGGTTTGGTTATTTTACTCAAAAGTATAAATAAATATAAAAACAAGCAGTGCTAAGCATAAATTTGCTTGTGTCGTTGTATTCTAGCTTGATTCCGAAATACCCCTTCAGACAACAATAAAACTTTTCCTTCGACAAACTTTCCTTATTTCATTGTTCACTATTTTTTATTTATTTATTTGAGCGTACAGGCCTATATCACCAAGTGCTCAGTCTAGCCTACTTAAAAACTAAAACCAAATGCCACCGGTACAAGAAGCAACTTACAAATCACCAAAAAAACCAGCAAGCACCCTGGACCCTATGCACGAGGTACCGGGAACAAGAGAGACTCCTGAAACTCTAGGTGAGCCGTTGTGTTGCCTTACAAAACCCCAAGGTCCTGCGCAGGGGGCCTATACCTAACACCGAGTGTGGGGAGACGCCGAGGGCTACGCGAACCGGGTCGACCCCTACATTATGAGCAAAGCGCTGCTGAGCAGCCTAAAAAGGGCACTCCACCAAAAAATGACGTACAGTCTCTTCCCCACCGCCACAGGTACAAAGAGGAGAGCGAGACCACCCCAACCTGAACGTGTGAGCCCTGAGCTGAACATGACCAGTTCGAAGTCTGGAGAGCAAACCCGCATCGCGACGGGAGAAACTGTCAAGAGACCTAGGGTAGGCTGTGGTTGGGTGCAACTCGTACAAACCTCTGCCCACTGGACTGGCAGACCACTCCGCAGCCCACTCACGCTCAACAACCCTCGCAACCACAGGCTGTAGGTCCCTGGGACCCATGGCAAGACTGATCACATCCCCTTCCCCATCCGAGCCCTGCCTGGCTAGACTGTCTGCCAGCTCATTGCCAAAGCAGCCTGAGTGGCCCGCAGTCCACTCAAGGGAGACTGACCTGCCGCGCTGGCAAAGGGCAAAAAGCTTCCACCCTATCTCAAAAGCGATCGGGTGGGAACATTGGAGAGATAGAAAACAACGCCTCAGGAAGCCAATACTAGCCAACGAATCGGTGAGTACACAGAACTCAGGCAACTGCATATCCAAACCAATGTCTAGTGCCACAGAAATAGCTGCAAGCTCCCCCACGAAGGCCGAGGGGAGCGGGCGAAGAGAGAACCGGTACTCCAGCCGCCAACACGGAACACAGACACCAACCCCCCCTTCCCCCCGTTCCACGAAGAAGGAAGTGTCACAGAACACCTGAACAGCCGAACGACTAGTCGTGCCTCTTTCCGACTCCACAGAAGCCACCGCCGCTGGACACCACAGCCACGGGGCCGGTGGATGGACAGAAACCGGAGTAGGAAAGCCACCCATCCCGTCCAGCAGAAGAAGCGTGGCCCCCTGGCCTGGAGCACCAAGCAAACCACGGGCCCTATCCGACAAGGACATATAGTCCTACAGAATACGACCCAAGGGGTCTGACTTGCCCCTCCCAACTGCCCGCAGACAGATTCTAGCCAACAGCTCCCTGGCCCGAAAGGCAACAGGGCGCTCGCCAGCTTCCACATGTAGAGCAGGCACTGGGGTAGATGGCAAACAACCGGTGACCACTCTAAGGCACTGAATCATAGCAACCTGAACCTCCTTAATCGCCTGCCGAGAGCTGGCCAAAACAGGGATATGAAGATCCGCGCAAGAGCGAACATAGACCTTGTAAAAAGAAACGACAGTGGCACGCCTCGCAACGGACGCATTAGTAGCGATGGACCGCAGCACATTCGAACGGGCTGACACATTTTGCTTCACGGCTGCCACATCATGGGTCCACAACAGTTGCGGGTCCAGCCAAAAACCAAGGTAGCGAACCTTCGGCTTCGCTACGACCCGCGACCTGTTTACCAAAATGGAGCCCTCCCAAGACTTCCCCCGGTGGAAAATCATCAGCTCCGTCTTCGCACTGGCTAACTGAAGGCCTCTAGCCGCCAGTGCAGACGACCCCCTTGCAATAGCCACCTCAAGAGAAGCACAGGCAAGTCCCTCCCCGTAAGCCAAACTGCCACGTCATCTGCATACGCGACCACGTTGACCGAAGAGTTCATCTCTACTAGGACAGCGTTGATTGCCACTGCAAACAGAGCCGGGCTCAGACAACTACCCTGGGGGAGGCCGCGGTCAGTGGAGCTAACACTGGACCACGCACCCCCAGCCCTTGTCGCAAAGTGCCGCACGCCGAGCAGCGCCATAACCGCAGCAAGAAGCTTTCCGCCAACACCTAGGAACCTCAGGGAAAACTCTACCCACGATATATCAACCATATCGTAGGCCTCCTTTATGTCCAGGAAAACAGCTACGGCGAAGCAGTCATTAACCCAAGCCTCCCTGATGCCCGACTCAAGGTACAGCACTGCGTCCTGAGCTCCCCGATTCTTCCGGAACCCAAATTGAGCGCCGAACAACCCGCCCGAACCCTCAATTTGCCACACCAATCTATTGACTAGTATTCTCTCGTAGACTTTGCGAGCGCACGAAAGGAGCGCAATTGGCCGGTAACTCGTGACAGAGGAGCGGGGCTTGCCCCTGCCAAGCACCGGGGTAAGGACAGAGAAAAGCCAGGAGGCCGGTACCGGGGCCCCGTCGAACCGAGTCTGAAAGAAGTCCAACAACGCCTTCTGCCCATCACGATCAAGGCCACGGAGGTCGTCATAAGAGACCCTGTCAATTCCCACAGCACTCCCAAGCCGACAAGAGGCTAATGCCGCAGAGAGTTCCTGTAAGACTAGCGGCTGGTCAGCCTCATCCGACCCGACCCTCAAGTTGGTGGGCGGGGGAGGAGGACCCCTCGGTGCACCATAGACCTCCGCGAAATTGGCATTAAAAGCCTCAGCCATCTTTGGGCCCCTAAGAACCTCGTTGGAATGGCCAAAAACCCAAGCAACAGCAGCACTTACATCATGCGGGCGGACCAAGGCCCAGACACGCGACAGAGAAAGGCCCTGAGATACCTGGTCACATAGCCTCGCCCCAAACATCGCTTTCTCCCTGCGGAGAAGAAACCGAGTCTCTTGGGCAATCCCAACAAACTCGAACCACCGTTGGTCAGACCAACATCAGCAAAATCGCTGCCAGGCATGGCGACGATCCCGCACAGCAGTCACACACACCGAAGTCCACCACACCACCACACGGCCCCGTCTACCAGACTTTCCACGCAGGCAGCGCTTGGTACCACGCCTCCCACCACCCCACTTTCTAAGCCAAGGAGCAAACTCACCAGAATCGACAACTGGCGGAACCTGTGCTACGACACCACGAAGTCGGCCGTGCCCCCCCCCCCCCGCCACCCCAGGTTAACGCCACAGGAAAGTGGTCGCTACCCCGTAAATCCGATGATACCTCGAATGAGAACCGGGAAGCCAGCTCGTTCGAGCAGAGGAACATATCCAGGACTGACTCCTGGATCTGGTCCCCATACCTCCTTACAAACGTAGGTGTGCCATTCTGCAGCACAGAGAGGCCCAAACAGTCCACGGATCCAGCAATCAGACGTCCACGGGCATCACAACGACCACTCCCCTAGAGCCAGTGATGTGCGTTGAAGTCCCCCCCTAAAACCAACCCACTCCACCCACTCATTATACGAGACCCTTCCAGTGACGTGGACTATACCGATGGTCAACCACCCTAGGCCCCACCACACCCGGAACACGCATGCATCAACACCCCTGCACCCCCGAAAGGGAGGGGTCACAAACGGGACCCAATCCTTAATGAGCACCCTCACCCCTGAGCTGCCAGGACCAGCGACGCACAAAAAACCATTTAGACTTGGGACAAACCCGACTGGCAGCTTGGTTTCAACCAAACCCAAAATTTCAACTTTAGTTCCCAACCACTCCAACTCTTCCCCCTTATTCCCTATACCTCGTACATTCCAGGTACAAATAACGAACGGAGCAGGATAAACACCACAACACACTACGGAGACACCTGCACCATCAGCAGCTCATTTTCTCCCTCTTGAGAGAACGTATCACTGTTCCCCCTGTTTGAAACAGACACTTCACCACCATCTGACTCCCCATTCAGCATAGCTACCTCGCTGGACCACGACATTGCTGCGTCACTACACACCACATCTACTCTGCCTAAGCTGCTAACTCGATCATCATCTGCTAACACTCCTGATGCACTGGTTTCCCCAAAGGCAACACTCATATTTCCACCATTAGGAACACTTTCACTCAGTATATCACCTCCTACACTAACACCACAAAGTTGATCACCTTCACCACCACCAGGAGCTGCAGAATCCGGGCACACTTTCATCAGGGTCCCATCCCCACCATCTTCCAACAAATCAGCCACTGAAGCCACTGCACCGCTCAGCAAATCACCACTTCACTCCTTATCCTCGAAATCTTCATCACCAGCCAAAAGTGAAAAACGGTTCTCCTCCACTGCCACCTGTTTCGGGAGAGGTGGAGAACTGGCCAAAGCCGAACGGGAAGAAGCCTTTCGTCGCCGTGGTCTTCTCTGCGTAGACCAAGCGCTTGAAGAATCAGCTACTGGAGCACTCGATGGAGGGTCGTCAGCCCCAGCAGAAGCAACGGTACCCACCGCCTCCTCTACACTAGTGGGTTGTTCACTAGTGGGTTCTACCAACAATGGCTTTCTAAAAATGGTTCATTGTTCGGAATCCACGACGAGAACCATATGCGTGTGGTATAAGTATGGGTTATGCGTATAGGTATGCGTGTGGTGTAGGTTTCCTAGGAGTGAGATATAACAATGTCGAGGCCCGCAGCGCCGAGCTATTGTTGTATCTCTCCGAGGAAACTAGCTGATAACCTATTTATCACCCAATTTCACTATCTCAGTCCGACAACAATAGTATAGCACGCACACAACAAAATGAATCGTGCTGATGTCGTTCTTTTGGTCAGAAAGTCGACAATGCGACAAAGATGTCATTGTTGGCAGCATTGTTATTCCTTCTTTAGTGAAAGGTTCTGTGCTCGTGTTTATTGATTGTAACTCGATTCGGAAGTGCCTCGTCACTGTTCATACCGCTGTATTTTTTCCCATGGTCGGCGAGTGCTAGTATTGTTTCCCCTGATATTGTGCTTATTGTAGCACTTTTCGTCTCCTTGTAAGCATATCTCCTCTCTCTCTCTGCCGTCTCACACCTTTTTTTTCCGCTTCTTCTTTTTTTTTTCTTGTTGGCTGAAGAGAAAGCTAAGGGTATGGATGGAAGTTGTTTTTTAAGGCTTCCCTGTTATAGGCCTAAACTGAAGCCTGCCATCTTGGTTGGCACTTCTAGTGAGGTTTGACTATGCCTCTCACCTACTGTACGTCAACTCGTATGGAGGAATGGTTCGTACCGTTTTATTAATGAACGTTTCCTTAAAGCATGTTACGTTCAGTTGCTGTGAAGATGAACATTCAACCCAGATATGGTAAAGCGGAGTTGGCCCAGCCCTAACGTCAGGTTGTGTATTTGTCCGTCTGCTCCTTGGAAGCTAATTACTGATAACTGGCCTGGATTTAACTTTGATTAGAGAGGAAGAGGAGAAAAATGTGAGAGATAAAATAGTTGGCCCAGATGTTGGAAAATTCTCAACTGACATTAGAGGATCATGAAACGCCTTGATTTTTGTCCACTACGTTTGGAAGAGTGTTTGGTTGTTGATACCCAGTCCGCGAAGGTCGATCCTCGACGGCCTCTAGTTCCCTGAATCGCAGCAGAGGTTCACCCCTGGTTTCACGGTTCCTCAGGCGTCTCAGAGGCCCGTGGGGTCGGAAGTCCACGCTCGTGCTCACCCTCCTTTTGAGAAAGGGCTCTGTAAAGTGAGCTTAAGACCTTCTTTTATGGGACAAATAGTTTGATCTGTAGAGAGCGTAGTGGAAACGTGTCGTGGCAATAACAAGAACAAGAAGCCAAAAACGAATATCATGGTTTCAGCTCAGATCCAGTCCAACGAAGCTTATACACCAAATTTAATCGAAGAATATTCACAGACGGCGGAGATATTAAGCGTCAGCATGTCGGCTTTAACATGGGCGGTTGAAGTAAAACTTTACAGTAATAAAATAATTCGTAATAAGAATAATTTTTCCTCTTCATATTTCCTCAAAGTGCGGGTGAATTGTTGGCTGACCAGCATGTTAGCATTTGTTTGATCTTAAGTGTACACCTGGCGGCTGGTATTTACTAATTGGCATTATTGCCTAATAACAATGTTTAAAACAATGTTAAAGCTCCGTAACGGGACGACCAATTGAAATGTCCTTTTCTACAAGGGGCACGTCGAACCAGCTGTCTAGGACAAATGGTTTAGTCTGCAGTGGCCATTGTATAAACGTATCCAAAGAACAATTCCAAGCCAAAAATGAAAATCACGATTCCGGCTCAAGTCCAGATCTCCGATGTGACAAATCGAAAATTAGTCCAACAAAGCTTATATCATACACGGCGATAGCCGTCCTATCACCAGCAAAACTAAAAGTAATAATTTCTCCGTTCCTATTCAATATATTTCGACAAAAGTTTGCCAGATAGTAGATACGTAGGGAAGGTACATTTATACCAACTTTTATGCTATTCCGTGCAAGACTAAAAGTAGTATCCACACGTAAATTTGAAAACTGTTCACTTTTGTTCTAGTTCTGGTGTGACCAGTTTCGTAACAAAAACTACTGCATCTACCTAAATTCTGAAACATTATCTAAGCCACAAATGTCTTTCGTCTTCATCTTCACAGAGATTACATTTTCGAGTTACAGGACCCTGAACGATCATTTTGATTGCTTTACATTGTTTTAACCATTGTAATTAAGGAACAATACCGATCAGTAAACGCCAGCTGCAAGACAGACTAAACAATAAAGAAATGCTAACAATACTGGTGAGCCACGCCGGGTACATTCTTTGTGCACGGGTTATGTCTTTGCTAAACAGTTGATTGATGTTGGGTAAAATGATAGAACCGGTATTTCAGGTAAACGCATTTAGTTTTAAACCAAACTAAGCCACGTTATTAGCAGCTAGAAACGATAGAATGGCGAATTTATTTCATAGATTCAGGCTTTCAGTGATGAGCTAAATTGTTTCAAAGTGGCTGGCAACAATCATTCCATGTGCGGGCATCAACAATCATTGCATGTGCGCGCACGTTCACACCTGTGTAAATGAAAAAGAAAATTGCTTCCGGCCACATGGTACAGATTGAATTGTGTTTAGCGGAAATTACTGCATGCCATAAAAATGGTATACGGATTACAAACAAAAATGTCAAGTGTGCCGTAAAAAAAGAGTTATATGATTGAAGTTTCGCTTTACTTGTTAAAATGTACACGGATAAAAATTTATGATTTTTAAATAAAATAAGAAAATGTACAATTGAGCAAATTGCTTCTGTTAAAGTGCTGTTCTGCTTCACGAATCATTATGTAAAAACGTAAAACACAACAACACTTAAACAGATGCAATTTTCTCATTTGTACATTTGCTTATTTCAATTAAAAATCATCAATTTTTATCCTTGTACATTTTAACAAGTAAAGTGAAACTTCAACTATATAACCCTTTTTTTACGGTACACTTGACGTTTTTGTTTGTAATACTATATTTGAGTGGAAAACATTTAACAGCGGAGAAATTAAGCACTGAAATTTCGGCTTTAACATTGGCAATCGAGGTCAAACCTTACAGTAAAGGTTCATTTGATGTTCATTTGGGGTTCAAATTATTGCAAGTAAATTCTTGTTCGATTACCGAGGTAACAGTATATCAAGCTATAAGCACGCTACAACGGTCGTGCGCGTTGTTACTTGTCATCCGATTTGGAATGCATTGTTCGTTATAACATTCTGCGTTACCCTTGTAGAGCTTGCAACCTTTAGCCAGCCAACACACTTCATTACGTTGTAACAATGATGTACGACGTGCACCGCAATTCGACTGATCCCTATCATATTTGTGGCTCCTTATCCCTTTTGAGGCTTGCAGATAAGCGGTAATCCAAAATGATAGCATTGCAGATACACTGCCTATTTTATGTTTAAACCATTGGTTACCGACTGATAAATCCTCAAATTCAGAATTAAACCATAATTGTCCAACCTTTTTGTCCCAGCATTTGTATTATTGTATTCGTAGTCACCTGGCGAATCTGTAAGAGTTTGTTTTCGTTAAAAATAACTGTATGATGACAGCCATGTGGATTTGGTTTCGTCCCTTTAGTCAAGCATATTCCTTCCGATCATGCGTGCGTGGGTGCGTGCATGCGTGGGTGCGTGCGTGCGTGCGTGTTGAGCACGAGGCTTACGGACACAAGGACATACACGTGAGCAACCAAACTGGTTTTTCTCACTCAATCAGCGTTTATTAGCCAGATAAAGGATAATTTATTTCGCTAATCATAAACCGGATAAATATTCAAAACGTGCAAAAATACACAGACGGATTCGCTCCCTCAATCAGTGTTTGTTAGCCAGATAAACCTAATTGTTTAAGCGAAGCATAAACCGCCGACATAAATCGCTGTAAGATTAAAATTAAAGGATGCGGGAAACTCGAATAAATATTCAAAACGCGCAAAAATACACAGTCAGCCAAAAATAACTGAGCACACGAGTTCTTTTTGATGCACCGTTTGCAACATGAAGGAATGGGGAGGGGATTGTTTTATGAAAGAGCCGGCTAGCTGGGCTGGAGATTCTAGTATATCCATATAACAATGACGCATGTTAGGAGACACTAGCTCCCGTAGCTCAAATGTGACACCACTTGCTTTAATCCGTTTGGTTAACAAAAAAATAATATTTATTATCTTTAATTATTAAGCCTTGAAAACCGTATGTATGAAAAAATGTATTGAATTAAAGAGTACTGTCAAGCTTATTTTAATGCTATATTTTTCATCTTAAAGGTACTGAAACAGGAGCCTGGATAGGATTGGCAATATTTTTGTGTATCATTCTGATATGCTGCTGTCTAGCTGCTATACTGATACACAGGTTTCAGAAAAGGTAAGATACTACATCATTGAAACTTAAGCCGGGTTGATTAGTTGAATTGAGTTTATTTCAATGTAATATACAAAGTTAGTCATGGAAGTAACATCCGCAGACACACGGAAATATATCCATAACCTATTTTTTAGCATATTCCCCTTTGGGCATTGTTTCCCTCTAGAAAGTGGTCTTCCCTCGTAATAATGCGCATGTCCGGAAGTAGGCTAGTCTATATATAAGCCTGGCGCAGCAGCTTATCTTTCTCCAACCTCCATGGAGGGGAGGCTGGGCGGGTATTAGATAATGCATATTTTAGTATAGGCAATAAAAACTAAAATTAACCAGGTGCAGGCCCTGATATTTTAGTCTTTCTACATTACCTATTTTTTAGCAGACTTCGTCACCTCGTAGGAGGGCTAGGTTCAGCTGCCCACATTACGAGCCGCCAACCCCCAAGGATCTAGTCCCGGTGAAGACAACCCTACAATTCCAACCTGACTCACCTTACGAGTGACAGCAACGGATCGTAAGTCCGTAGCTGAACGAGTTGCTGTCAAAATGGTGAGAGGCTGGCATAGTGCGATCTGCAGAAGGATTGTAGGCGGAGCGTGTCGCACAAGTAGGGTGACTAACACCTAGGGGTTACAAGGTGCAGAATCAAATCATAGCAAGTCAGTCTTACCTCGGTAGTGGGAAAACCTTGCTATTCGTAGTCTTCTTAGAATCTAGGAAAATCGTGATAATAGTGATGACGCTCGTGGAAATCGTAAACTCATTAGTGGATCCCTTTTTGGCTGAAGGAACGTTAATGATATTAGTATGTGTGTTCGTGACAAGTCGTCGTAATGGGAATATTGCAGGAGAATGTTTTTTTTAAATATAGATGATGCTGATGAGCACGTGAGGGTAGCTTACATAGTCCTAGATCCTCATGTAGGAGATTCTTGGAATAGGCCTCTCGCTGTCCGAAGCGAAAGAGTGTAAGAGCATGATAAGTGTAGTGTCTATTGTGAGACAAGGAACCCTAATACAACACCCGTGGCTTTTCAACTGCATGGGGAACAGGGCGGACCATTGGATGGGATTGAGGAGTGAGGAAGGATTCAGTGGAACACTGAAACAAACGTCGAATCATTGTCATATTGCCACACAGAGTATGAGGAGATACCGTGAGACTGGCAAGATGTGGTGGTGTTGGTCCAGGGCGTAGAAGGCGGAGTCTGTTAGAGTGAAGGACCGGATTGCCGTGGTGGACGGATCGCGGTATGAAGAAGGCAGTGGTGATGGAGCGTTGTTGTGTAATGCCGGAACAGATGGAGAATGATCGTGATCGGGACGGACAGGCGAAGTCCGGGGTGACTGAGTAGCCGTAAAGAAAGGAACGTTGTGCAAATGCCTGGTATGGGTCTGGGTGTAGTAGAAAGCTCGCTATGGTGGTGATGAAGGGATTGGTGAATGCCAACGACGATCCGCCTTGAGGAATGCATAGTTTATACGCAAGGAGTAATTTGGCGTTCGTGATGTGTTACTTGGATCGTGATGAATAATGTGTTACTTTCTGTGTAGAACACCGGCCTCCCCTTTGTTGAACTGTATAGACATGAACGGAAGATGATGATGTTGGTCGACTGTATAGTACGGATGCTAGATCCGTAGGGGACCGTATCGAACCGGTTTCTCACTCGAGTCGTTCAGTGGTCCAAGCTTCCGAGGCGTGTCCATGGGAGCGTGGTATCACCCCAGTGTTGGTAAAGTCAAGACTTTTGTAAAGAAATAAGCTGTCGAAATAAATAGAAGGTGATTGGAAGCATAGAGAGGATCGTGAATCGGCATCATTGTCATGCGGGAGGTGGTAATAAAAGAGAAGCAAATTCCGGTCAGAGTGTCCAGTGTAGAAGAGCAGTAGTAACCGAGAGAAAAATGCTCATCATGGTAGAGGGTAGGCGTGCACTTTCGGTCCGCAAGGGAAGAGATTGTCCCGACCCCTGTAGGGTAAAATGTTCGTACTGTCTTTGTCAGTTCGGCGTGGTGATTGGAGTTATTATGACCATATAGTAGTTTTGTTGTTGTTTCTTTTTTTTTTTTGAGGATCATAAAGAACAGTAGTTGTAATAAGAAAGTGTGATATTAAGGGACCGAAGGTGGAGGTGTGGCGGAGGAAGCGCAAGAGGTTCAGTGTGGAGTCAATGGTACTCTTGGTGTGGTCAGAGGGATCACAGATCGGACTGGAAGCAGCGTAATGCCGGGAATTGAGACTGATTGAGAAAGCACAATCACTGGAAGGGATCGTGGCGGTAAAGGCAGATAGTCTGGTGAGCGGAGTGATGAAAGTTTAGTGTAAGAAATGTCATAGTTCTTAGCACAGTCCTCATTACACAATAAGCAAGAGAGGGTCACCAGATACGAGGATGGTGGAGCATGAGCCGGGACCGAACCAGGTGCCTGAGGATCACCTGGAAAGCAGCACTCGACGGGATTGACGGTAGGATCGTAGAATGGTCGAGAAAATGTTGGGAATGGAACAGGCAATTGAACGGATCGAGGAGGCGAAAATTGCGGCGAGAATCGTGAAGCAGAACCAAGCGGCCTGGAGACAATGGCAGAAGGAAGAAGCCGCTGTGCCAGCATGTGGAGTAACAAGCCGCGAGGTTTAAATGCAGCTCGCTGTTCTTCAACAGGAAAGTGGGAGATAAGGTTCGGGAATGCCACCGAAGGTGGGGCGCATGGTGCTCTCACCAGGACTACCCGCAGAGCGAGGTTCAGGCCAGAGCGACGAGATGGAGCGCTTTAGGATAGGTGTGATACGAGTTGTCAGTGTCCAGATCTCTGTTAGGCCCGGTGTCGTTCGTAGAAGTCGTGACCTCAATTACGGACGCAATGTCTTCATGATAGGAAAGTGCTTCTTCAGGCCCTGCCGACAATCGAGAGGGACCAGCGAACTTCAAGTTCTTGGATGTGTCAATGGCAATTCAGGGAGCCGCAGATCAACCACAGAGCAAGGATCAGGCGGAGCATCGTTGAAGTGGAGCGAGGAAAGCCCGGAGCGTTCACACACGGTAGGTGCCCTAGGAGAAAGATGATAAGCCACTTCGCCAGGCTTATACAGACTAGCCTACTTCTGGATACGCGCAGTATTACGAGCCTGGCAGGGAAGACAACTTTCTAGGGAAAAACAATGCCCAAAGGGGATTCGGCTAAAAAATAGGTAATGTAAATATTTCGTCGGCTATAAAAATTGGTTTTAAAGTTAGTTTAAAAAAATTAAAATTAAAAAGGATGTTCACACTTTCATACTAAAAGAAAATGATTTTTCCTTTTTTTTGTACTGTAATAAAACATTTATTTCTTAGGTAGTAGTTGGATAATACGATTTCGAGGTACAGATGGACAAACAAACGGAAACCAGACGGTTTGGCCTTTTGACCCGTGACATTAACCTTTGACTTGATTTGACCTTTAACAGTGACTTTGACCCCGACCTTGCCTCATGACCTTGGTCTCGACTGCAAATGACGTAATCTCAATAGCCCGCCCACCAGAAGTAACGCCCTCACCTGAAGGTCAAACCAGGTCAATATCAAAGGTCAAGGGTAAAAAATACACAGTATTTCAGAATATACACAGTCGTTTTAGTATAGAATATACACGGATTTTGCTAGAAAATACATAACTTGGCAATGTGCCAGCTGCCGTACAAGGTGAATATCGGGAGTAAAAATTCCATTCGATCCTATGTTAATTCTTTCGAGATAAGAAAGAATTCTTAAAAATTATACGTCATTACCAAATTAACACATAGCCAGTGTTAGTAAGGGTCAGCCTATGGTTTCTGTGTTAAAATCTCAACTTTGACAGCTTATAACGCCGTCAAAAGTGAACATTTTAAAACCAAATTTAAAATCCAGCCTCGGCTAGTCAAGGCCTCTCTACAGTCCAAAAATTGTGAAATTCGATCCAGCCAAATCCGAGATACAGAGAGGGACCAAATAGACAACCTCTTGTTCTGCTTCTTGTTGTTGTTGTTGTTGTTCTGGGGATACTTTCGTCTGTCCTCTATACAGGTCAAACAACACCACCAAAAATCATGGAAATAGGCTCAAATCATAGTTTCCTATGTGAATATGTGCCTTTTCAAGGTTATTTTAGTTTAACTGAAGTAGTTATTTAGAAAAAAGCCATCACGTGCTAACTGAAACAATGCTTTTCTTGCTGATTAAAAAACAAATTCTCCCTACTGTAACGAAATTCTCCCAACGTACAATAGGGAGCGTTCACAAATTACGTAACGCCTGGAGGAGGAGTTCAGCAAATCTGTTACGATGGAGGAGGGTGAGTATGATGAAGTTAGAGGTAACACACTAATTGTTTGCTACATTTTTATCTAAATTCTTTTAGCTAAACTATTTTTCTTTCATCTGTTTAACGACCTAAATTTTTTTTTTACAAATATCTGGTCATTACACCCCTAGGTATTACGACTGCCCATAAAAACGAATTCAATAAAAAAAACCTATACAACTGGAGGGCGGTGGGAGTGGGGGGGGGGGGGGG
>JAHWFP010234065.1:0-13904 GCA_023313725.1 Lithobius niger | reverse complement strand
CCCCCCCCCCCCCCAATCCAAAAAAAAAAACAACTACTGTACGTATATCTCTGTGGAGAGCACCAAACATTATCAATCGGGTATCCTCGCCATTAAAAGTGAGGGATTTAATGTGTTTGTTTTCTACTCTTCAAGCAAAGAAGCTTAAAACGTAAAAGTGGGGGAATCCTTAGAATTCGGATGATCACTTGTTTCATTGGCCGAAGCGGCGAGAACAACATTACTGTACTCAACCCACACATTTGAATTTTGAGCACATACTATGATAAAACGCTTACGTTTAGTTTGTTTTCCGTCGTATTTATCTTTTTGAGTTGCTTGTCACAGAATGTTCTGGAGAGGAGGTCTTTTGCGGATGCGTATTGCAGTTAATTGCAGCAGAGCCGCAAATGCAATGATACTCAGTAAAACTTTGAGTAGCCATCTTCTGTTTACTTAATGATGTTTCATTTCTCGATTGTTTTCAATCACACAGTAATGTGATACGATGTGTTTTTTCTGGTATGTACAATTTGTTTCATTAAAGTACAAGACCAAAGCAGTTACTCCTCTCTTCCCCCACGTTTGATCCCCCCCCCCCCCTCCATAAGAAAATTACCTCTCCCTCTGATAAGTTGTGCGACCCAATACTGTATTATGAAGTACTGAAATACCAGGTATGATATGGCAAACAACGCAAGTGAATAAATGCTGCGTGCGTTAATGCCGGACACAATAATGCCGCATTGCCAATAACGCCTCAATACAGTAATGCTGTAACAATGTCATAAACATGGTCCGGTAGTGGGGGCCGAAAGACAACGTTTTCGGCGGTACAGTTTCGTAAGGCTAATTGTGAGCGAGGGAAGGAGGGCTCGGGCATATCAGTTAGCGACGTAAGAAATTTAAGCTACAAATACGTTTGCCATTATAAGTTGTGGGCTGTACCCCGCAAATACTAAACTGTTAATAATATCTCTTTCTTCAAAATAAAGAACTACTATGATCTTGTTTTAGAGTTAAATAAATACGGATGAAAAGGTTCTTACGTTGTATTTTGGAATTATATGACAAACTGCCTGAGCAGGGAATTGAACCCACGACCTCACAGTACCGTGCTCAGGCAGTTTGACATAAGTCCAAAAGGCAACGTAAATAGGTTTGTATTTGTACTTAATTAACCCTTAGGCCGCCCGCGCACTGAGCGACTTGGCCGCGCGGCCAGGTCGCTGCAGCCAGTGAGAATGCTTACCGTTTATGTAAAACCACGCACTAATCATTTTCATTGGCTGCAGCAACCTGGCCGCGCGGCCAAGTCACTCAGTGCGCAGGCGGCCTTTATGGAGCCTTGGCTCTACAACCTATCTAATCTCGTTTTAGAGGATGGGGGTGGAATCTGCTAAGTAAGGGAGGGTAACGCAAATTTAGGTTAGAAGGATAAAAGATACAAAAATTTGCATGGTTTTTTAGACCATTCGAATGGTTAGGCTTACTTAGGCTTAACACGGACTCAAGGATGATAGGGACGTTTTTGTGGAAATGCAAATTCCTCACGATTAATTACGAATAAGCGAATATAAGTGCGTTTTAATAGTGTTTTTGTTGTATATTTTACCTGGAAATACGCTTGAAAAGTAATACGCTTGAGAATTGTTTACCTTAGAGCTAGCGGCCTGGTGGCCGGTGCGTGCAGTAGTTGTCAAGGAATAACAGTAGGATCAGACTATATTTGTAATCTGGACTGCATCGTTGAGATAGTTGGCCGGCCTAGTTTTCTTGTTCACAGGTGGCCTTAAGTAGTGATTTAACTATCTCAATGTACCTTAACTATACCTAGTTTTCAGTATTTTCCCAAGCCCTTGGGGTCGTAATTGTATCTCCAGTTGTATTTCCGCCTCGTTTCTCGTACAGGCGTGCTCGCCTATTACGTAAAACCTATTTAAACAAATGTTTGTTAATAAAGTTTACCTTTTCGACGGCTGGACTTGGCCAGCAAAGATCTCCTGCCTTGGACTACTTTCTTCCGGCGGAATTTAGTTGGCGAATATGTTAGGACTAATTTAGGCCTAGTTGAGAAAAAGGGGGGATGACTTAGGGTTAAGATTAAGCCTAAAGGCCCTAGGCCTAATTTTCTGGGACTTAGAAATTAAGATGGTTTAGTTTAAGAGTGTCTTGTCTTTGGGGATCAATTGTCACCGATCAATTGTCTTTGTTTTCAGCCTGTCATCTTG
Source organism: Lithobius niger (assembly GCA_023313725.1). Taxonomy (NCBI): domain Eukaryota; kingdom Metazoa; phylum Arthropoda; class Chilopoda; order Lithobiomorpha; family Lithobiidae; genus Lithobius; species Lithobius niger. Next base: position 11,694 of record JAHWFP010234065.1, on the reverse strand, counting down.
AGCTACTGTCTGTGGGTCCCAAAATTGAACCTAATTCCTCCTTAAACTTTAAGTCGTTTTAAGGACAGGGGCCATAGCGTCTTCGCCGTATTAGCTAGCGAAGTTCGAGCAACCCCGATGCGCAACCACTAGTGGCTGCATAGTTTTAAGCCCCATCCAACCCCCAACCGTTTAGTTGAGTTCAGTCTAATGGCATGTCCCTCCCACTTTGCTATTTTCCGGACAGTGGTGCCGAAACCCGGGAATTCGTTTTCATGGTCTTTATCAAATGCGAGTGTAGTGTGTGTACTGGTAATTAGGAACCCTTTCGTCTTACCCTAGAATTAAGTAGTGGTAGCGTCGTTCTTGCGGCGTCCGTTGCTGTCCCCATTAGGGGGAGGGGCAACTCGGATTCTGGTTGTGACCTTGTGGTTTCGAATAGTCGGGCTTTTGTACCATTGTATGTTTCCTTTCTTTGGCTAGTAGTTTGGTTTGATTTTGGTTAGCTAGCTGTATGTGATAGGCAGTTAAAGATGGAACTCGCCTAGCTAAAAAATAGTCGAGCGGCTAGGAGGCCAATCATTACGAGGTTGATCCAAGAATTAAGGCAAGCAATCACGGATGAAGATAGGGGAGAAGTAGAAAGCTGTTTAGCTAAATTGATTGCAAAAGAAGTAACCTTGCAAGTTAATGAGCAATTAGAAGTCGCCAGCCCAGCAGCAGATGTGGCCGCAGAAGTCACTGGCAACGATACTTTCAATGACATAATTATTGATGCAAAAGTTGCAGCAAATCGATTCCTAAAGTCGAATGTAGCAACAGCAACAGCACCTGCCGTAAGTCGAAGTGTGAAATCCGACAAACTGCCAAAGCTTCAAATTCCAAAGTTCAATGGAACCTTAGCAGACTGGGAAAGATTTGCTGATCAGTTCTCGGCAGGAATTGACCCAAATCCAGATTTGTCTAAGGTGGACAAATTTAACTATTTAAAGGGGCTGCTAAAGGAGCCGGCCAGTTTGACAATTGCCGGTCTATCTTTAACGGAGGCGAATTACGACTACGCATTGAAGCTACTTGAAGAAAAATATGGAGATAAGCAGCTGTTAGTGGCGGAACATATACGTTTGTTATGGGCACTCAGGCTAGTAGCAAGAATGGACAACATCGTAGAATGGCGACTTCTTATAGAAGACTTTCAAAAGCATTTGCGGTCCCTAGAGGTGTTGGGGCAAGATGTGTCAACAATGGGGTCCTTGTCCTATCCTGCTTCGTTGCTTACCAAATCCAATAGTCAGAGAGTGGCACCGCCAAAACAAAGGGATGCCAGTATCTGACTTGCAACTGCTGGTAGACTTTGTTAAAGACGAATTGAAAGGATTGGAATTAACGTACAGCGCCGCACACTTAAAGGAAGGAGTTCATGCACAAAACGCAAGTCGAAAAGGGGAAGTGTCTCGAGCCTCAACCACGCCTTCCACCTCATTGCTTGTCACGGAAGGGTCAACAGGAACTAAGGGTGGCCGCATGCAGCCTTCTAAAGGACCGTACACACCACAACGTCACCGTCTCCGTTGTCTGGCTCCGTCTCCGGCAAAGCAACGCTGAAAAAACGGAGAACACTGTCACACCTGTCCGCCAATAACGCTTGCTGACCCCTTTATTCCCACCTCCCCCAAGTAAGAGCAATGTAATCGTCCGAATGCATAACTGTAGGTATGCAATGAATTGGGGTCATTCGCGCTACTAAAACCAATTTGGGCGAGTGCTTGTATTGCTACTAGTTATGTACATTTAATTTTTGAATTATTCTTTTCAAATTTCGGTAGTTCTCGATGGTCGGGTGTGGAGCCGCCATCTTTGTCTCCAGCGCTGAGAGAAAGACACGTGTGGCGGCGCTAAGCATTTTGATTGGCTGACGGACAACTCCACCGGTCCGTCAACCGGAGGAAAATGAACTTTTTCGAAACGAGTCGGAGACGCAACGGAGGCTCTGCGTTGTGCCCACAGGCTACATTTGAAGCATCGGACGACGGACATGCCGGACAAAACGGTGCGGTGTGGCATGGCCTTAAACCATACTGTGTGTTTTGCAACGAAGGATTGCACTCGTCTGCAGCATGCCCGAAGACTGTCACCAATCAAGAGCGCCGCATGGCCCTATCAGCGTCACGTAGGTGTTTTCGGTGTTTAAAGAAGACTAACCATTTCGCAAGCGCATGCGACCAGCAAATCAGTTGTAGGATGTGTCAAGCTGTGACTCACAACACGGTATTTTGCTACAAACGCAACTCGCCCTCAGTCTCCCTCGCCGCCAGCAGCAGAAATATGTCAGAAGTTCCAGCAAGAGCAACTAGCCGAATGAAAGCTCCATCACAGGAGGTAGATACGTCAGCTACAGACACATCGCATTCTGCCGTGATGGCATCAGCGTCTTTGTCAAGAGGAAACAAGGACAAGACCGTCTCCGTGTTACGGACGTTGCGAGTATGGGTGCAATATTAAGGAGGAATGGAAGAAATTGTTATTGGTCGATTCAGCGAGTGAGTGCTCATTCATCTCGACACGATTGGTGGAGCGTTTAAGATTGCCAGTGAGTGGGGAAGAGGAGACAGTAATTCATTCGTTTGGAGGTGGAAAACGTCAACAGAGAAGCAAAATAATTTCATTTTCGCTGTGTGGAAGTAATGGAGTCCAAGTCAATCTTTCTGCTCTACAGGTTCCGGAAATTTGTCATGGGGTCAAGATTTGGGAAAGTGGATTGATTGAAAGATTTTTGCAAGATTACCAAGCTCGCAGTTGGAATCAGAAGATGGGCCCAGGGCAAGTGGATGTAGATGTATTAATTGGAGCTGATCAGTACTGGAAAGTGATAACTGGTCAAATGAAAAAGTTAGGCACGACTCTCATGGCAGTCAAAAGCGTTTTTGGATGGATGTTGCACGGCTGCACGCCCATGTATAGTCCCAACACAACTACGGTGTCAATGTGTGTTGCAACAACCACAAAAGAGAAAACGGAATGGCCTGTTGGTATTTCCAAGTTTTGGGAGCTAGACAGTAGTGGAACTATGGCAGAAGAGGAACGGTCGAAACAGGCACTACAAGAAACAGAAGTTTGGGAGGCATTTCGTAGAACCACTACATTGCAGGACAATAGATACGTTCAGATAATTTCGAGGTAGCCTTGGAACGTTTGCGAAGGTTACAGTGGAAGTTGAGACAGAACCCTGCCATGCTTGAACGCTATAAGAGTACCTTGTTTGAATATTTGGAGAAAGGACATGCGGAAGGAGTTAGGTTAGAGGAGCACAGCCCTACTGTGTATTACATGCCTCATCATGCAGTCATAAAGGAAGACAGGAAGACTACCAAGTGCAGAATCGTTTTCGACGCTTCATCTAAGCCAGAAGAGAGACGCTCACTGAATGACTGTCAGCATGCAAGGCCAAGTTTGAATCCGCCCATTTTTGGTCTTCTTCTTCGTTTCCGGTGGCCAAAAATTGGCATAACTGCAGATTTGAGCAAAGCTTTTTTGCAAGTAAGACTGAATCCAAAAGTAGAGACGCGACTCGATTTCTATGGACGGATGAGCCATGGAAAAAGTGAACCAAACCACCCTTGAGGGTATTACACATGACGAGTGTACTCTTTGGAATGAAAGCTAGCCCGTTTTTACTTGCCGCAACTATTTGCCTGCATGCAAGCACACACCCCTCGAGTAACAGGGAACTCGGTCAACTTTTGGATTTGCACACATACGTGGATGACCATTTGAGTGGAGAGGACACTCCAGCTGCAGTGCTCGAAAAATCTACCAAAGTGTACGAGTTAATGTTGAAAGGAGGCATGCAATTTATGAAGTGGGCTACCAATGATGAAAAATTGCGAGAGTTGTGGATAGCGGATGATCGGACATCGGCTGAAGAGCCTGTAGAGGAAATGGTCAAGGTTTTAGGTATCACCTGGAACACTACGGCCGACAGTTTAAGTTTGCACTCTAGTGCTCTATTGGAAGCAAGCCAATCGGAAGTTTCCACTAAACGTCACATGTTAGAAATGCTTGCTCGAGTGTTTGATCCACTAGGTTTTCTTGCACCATTTGTCATCTTGTTAAAATGCTTGTTACAAGATTTGTGGCGTCTGAAGGTGAAATGGGATGAAGAAATGGCAGAGAATCTCTGAGTAGTTTGGTTGCAGTGGAAGCAAGACTTACAGCAACTCGCACGTTTGGAAATTCCACGTTGGCTACAAGTGAACACCTTACCAGGCTTTCAGTTGCACACGTTTTGTGCCGCAGGACCACGCGTGTATGCGGCGGTTGTTTATTTCCGTTATGCGTTAGGAAACCCACAAAGTTTCAACACTTGTTTTGTTGCAGCTAAGTCTAGATTAGCCCCGCTTCAACCCATGAGTATTCCAAGATTAGAATTGATGGCCTGCCTCATTGGAAGTCGTCTTACTGAAAGTGTGGCACAAGTTTTGAGGTTACCCAATACACTTCGTTTCTGTTGGTCGGATTCTATGGTAGCCTTGAAATGGATAGACGATGTTCCTTCTAGGTGGAAGCTGTTTGTTGTCCGAAGAGTTCAAGAGATACAAGTGTCCTTTGCAAATTTTTCATTTCAAATTGCTCTTGATTGAGTTTGGTCAAACTCGGAACGTAAAGTAAATGTGGGTTTCTGTATGCACTTTCTGGCTTTATTTATGTTTACATCTCCACCTTTTACTCGAGTTTAATTACACCAACGACCAGTAGCGCTTTACAGTAGAAAGACAGAATTATTTCTTACAAACTAAAAGGCACTAAAATCATAGACAAACCAGAGTGGCGTTCTACCTGGCAAACCGGGAAAACCGGGGTAATTCAGGGAATTTATCAAGTCTGGAAAAGTCAGGGAAAAATCAGGGAATCTGATAAACATATACTGAGATTCAAGAAATTTCAAACCTTTTCCCTCTATAAACATTAACTAATTCGTGAATTTCACTTTTTACTTCTAAAACCTTCATTTTATTTCAGTTCAAACTATCGTGATCTTTTTTGTTTCATTTCTGATCAAGCAAATACTCCTTAGTCCTAAGTAATATGGGTCGTTACGCGTTACGTGCGTTTCTAGTTTTTTTTTTCAGATTACGGCATTTCGACTCTTTACCAGTCCCAGCAGTTTTAATTTTGACTTCAGAAAAGTGATGTGATTTGAATGAAATGCAAGAACAAAATCTGGTCCTGTACTGAGGTCGTTTGACGCCCTTAGGCGCTACAACTAATTTAAATAAATAAATAAATAAATACTTTCCACCGAAAAAACACCAGGTAAAAATGTCAGTATTGGTCTGGAATACCTGGAAAAATCAGGGAATTTCATCATGAGGTTTTTAACGCCACCATGCAAACAGAGTTGGCTCTGCGTCTGATTGTAGTAAAGTAATTTTATTATTCTTGTTGGAAAAAGCACATCTACACCTTTCAGCTGATGAAATAATTTTCCTATCAATAAATTATTGTTAATGAGGATTCTAATGATGTTCGACTCGTCACTTCTATCTTCTGTTTTACAAGCAGTTTTCACTTCTGTCTTCTGTTTCAGAAGTAGTCTTCAGTCTACTTCTGGCTACAACTCCCAATGTCCCATGTAATTAATGTCCATCCCTTCACAAAATCCTTAAAAACTCTTCTGCAATTTTCGTAGGTTGCAACAACCTACAAATATTGCTGAAGAGTTTTTAAGATTTTGTGAAGGATGAGTAGTAATTACATGGGACATTGGGAATTGCAGTCAGAACTAGACTTTGCGTCAATGTTTACACCAATGTTCAACTCCACAACACAATCTCCAGCAATTTTTATAAGTTCAAAATTGCCTTTGTTATATACCTCTGTTTTAGACTCATTTCCTAAAATAGAAGTGTAATGTTCGTGGTTCTAGAGGTAATTGTTAGAATTTGCCCATCGCACATTTATCTGCACACACAATGATTTGATTATGGGATAGGATGATTCCAATAGGATGATTTCACTGAATGTTATTAGCTTAAAGGCCGATTGCCACCAAATTAGCATTGCAGCTGCTTCTCGGCCTACCGAGTTCTACCTTGCAGAAAGCAAAGGAATGCACAAAGCAAAACTTTTAAATCCTACAAACAAGCTACGTGACTCCTTATAACTGAGTAAAAATTTGGTACGCCCTCGTGCAACAGGAAACAAGCAGTAATAGTCCATGGGCCAGAGCAGATGTCGGTGCCACCCAAGGTGGCAAAACTTCAACAATGCCATTTCATTTGTGACACCAACAGAAGTAAAATAATGCATGATAACCTTTCTTAATGGGCAGCTGTGTCATTTTTTTTTTTGCAGGATACCTGTTTTTGCACCTATTGCAATTATGCGCATTCCAATGAACATTACAATATAGTCAGGAAGCAGTTGTAGGAAATTTAGGTCTACTGTGCACAATTTGCCAACTTTGATTTTTCACTTGGGAGTTGTTCTTTACATCCCAAGGAATAGTTTTCCACATGTTTCCACCTTCGCAATACGCATTTATGGTATTAGACGTTAAAGATGGCGGCCAAAAGGGTGCCTAATTTTGCCATTTGGCCGATTATGCAAGAACCGTTAGTGACACGCAAAAACGGTTGAGATAAAAGTTATTTGCAATAATGTAATCTACAATATCTTTCCAATATATTTTCTTTCCAATATATTTTTTTAATATCTCTTATATTCGAGAAAAATTGATTTTAGGCCATTTTCGGCTAATTTAATGCCAACAGACGTCTCAATTTGTCAACTTACAACTTTCAACTGCTGCTGCATCATTTCTAATTCAGATGGATGGCTCCAACCAGACTCATTCGAATGGTGGGAGTGTGTTCTTTGCAACAAGGGTCGTTGAAAGAGTCTACGTCTGTTAGGAACCGAGTTATGCCCGTTTAATTAGATGCTGATATTACAGTTACCGTTGGATTTTTCGCTCATTTTTTACTTTCAACTTCAATTGTGACGTATCTAATTTAGGTAGATGCTTTCAACTACCCTTGTTGAAAAGTAGACATTACCCCCTTTCTAATGAATCTGATTGGAGTCAGCTACCTAAATTAGAAACGTAACAGCACCAGTTGAAAGTTCCAAATGAGTGAAAAGTCCAAGGGTGACTATGATACCAGCCCCTAGTAAAACGGGCGTAGCTCGGTTCCTAACATACGTGGACTCTTTCAACAAACCTTGTTGTAAAGAGGACACTACCACCTTTCGAATGAATCTAATTGCAGTCATCGATCTAGATTATACATGTCACAATAGGAGTTGAAATTTGAAAATGAGCGAAAAAACCAACGATGACTGTAATACCAGCCCCTAGTAAAACGGGCATAGCCCGGTTCCTAAAAGTCGTAGACCCTTTTAACGACCCTTCTTGCAAAGAAAACACTCCCACCTTTCGAATGATTCTAATTGAATTCATCTGTCTAAATTAGACACGGAACAATAGAAGTTGAAAGTTGAAAATGAGCGAAAAATTCAACGGTGACTGTAATACCAGCCCCTAGTAAAACGGGCGTAGCTCGGTTCCTAACAGTCGTAGACCTTTTCAATGACCCTTGTTGCGAAGAAGACACTCCCACCTTTCGAATGAATCTAATTTCAGTCATCTACTTAGATTAGATTATGTCATAAGAATAGCAGTCGAAAGTTGAAAATGAGCGAAAAATCCAACGGTGACTGTAATACCAGCCCCTGGTAAAACGGGCGTAGCTCGGTTTGTAACGGTCGTACTCCCTTTCAACGACCCTTGTTGCAAAGAAGAAACTCCCACCTTTCGAATCAGTCTAATTGGAGTCATCCACCTGAATTAGAAACGATGCAGCAGCAGTTGAAAGTATTCAAACCTACATGGACAGAATAAACAGTAAACATCCAATGCGACGCATCCCATAAATCTAACTTCAAATTTAACGATCAGTCAAACTCCTTATGTCAATACTTCATTAGTACAGGGCATGGACCTAACATTTCCGGCACCAATACTCATTTCCAAGTTTTAAAGTGGTAAACTCGTATTAATTTATAAACTCTTTGCATTTCCGTTAATACCCCTCCCCCTCAAATCCAGTCACGTCTGTTAGCATTAAATTAGCAAAAAAAAATGCCCGAAATGGCTGAAAATCCATTTTCCTCGAAAATCATAAGAGATATAAAAACATGTATGCGAAAGAAATTGTAGATTACATTATTGCAAACAACTTTTATCTCAACCGTTTTTGTGTATTACTAACGGTTCTTTCATAATCGGCCAAATTGCAAAATCGCAAAATTGTATTCTGGTCAATTGTCGCAGGGTTAGGGCGGATAATTAGCTGTTTCTTCAACTAAGCTGCCATTCTGCAAAGGTTATCGTATCATAATTTGTCCCTCACACATACAGGATTTAAAAAAAATTATTACTAGACTTTGCCACCTCAGGTGGTACCAATAAGTGATTTTTTTTAAAACTGTATTAGTGTCACTAGATGGCGCCAGCAAAATTTCTTTATATTTTTTCAGTGGCGCCATCTAGTGACACTATTATCGTTAAGGTTTATAGCTTGATTCCAGGTGCAGGATGGCGTACTAAATTTTTACTCAATAATTATGGAGTCACGTGGCTTCTTTGTACCGTTTAATAGTTTTGCTTTGTGCATTACTTTCCTTCCTGCGAGAGAGAACTCGATAGGCCTAGATGCTGCAATGCTAATTTGGTGGCAACCGACCTTTAAACGGTGATGCACAAGTGTGCGTCTACATTTTCTCTCTGGAAATGTTTCGAGATTCATTTCACACTGGAGATTTAATTGAAAAACTTGACTCTGCATTTGTGTGAATTTTACTCAGCAGCAAATGAATAAGTTCGGCAATTATACTTTAATACTTTTTATGGATCACGCGTAAATTCCTTAACAAATACAGTTATAATTCGGTGTAGAGTCAATATGATATTAATAGAAAATTAGGTACAGCCACAGACAAAAATATGCAGATTTCATGTTTATTGGACAGAATACGTTACATATAACTTGGTCAAATTCGCTTAAGTCGGGTATGTATTCTCTTTACAAAGTGATTACTATATTTCTCCATTGCATTCAAATTTGTCTTCAGGGCAAATCTGTAAATAGAAATACGTAGTAAATTAGTTACATGGAAAGCACAGAAATTGGCTTTCGTTTTGTTTTGTTAAGAAAATGAAGGATAGACTAGCGTTGCAAAAAAACTAACTAAACAAGGGAAAATAGAGCTTTCCTACGTGAAATGCTCATTTTCAAACGATTGTGATATTACCGGAAAAACGATGAAATATTCTGGTGTGTATGTATCGTTGAATTTTTATGTGGATGTGAATTTCTTTACGTACAAAATTCGTACAATATTTATTAATTCAGTCATAAATAGATTAGTAAATTTAAAAAAAAAATCTACATGGACAGAATAAACAGTAACTCATCCAATGCGACACATCCCATAAATCTAACTTCAAATTTAACGATCAGACAAACTCCTTAAGACAATCCTTCATTAGTGCAGGACATGGACCTAACATTTCCGGCGCCAATACTCTTGTCCAAGTTTTAAACTGGTAAACCTGTACTAATTTATAAGCTCTTTGCATTTCCGTTAATACCCCTTCCCCTCAAATCCAGTCACGGACTGCCTAATAATAACAAATTTAAAGAGGACATGGAGTATTAAAAAAATACCATATGACTGACTTTCGACATCAGGAAACACTTAGCAAAACCACGTAAATTTCAAGACCTCCACTAGAGTGCCATTTCGACCCACGCTTGCCATTAGTTCATGTCGTAGAGCTGTTATTCCTTGCTTTTTAAAATTTATTTCTTCTTTTCATTTACGGAGTAAACTGCTTAGTTTCGTTTCGTTGCGATGGGCAAGTTAGGCTCTACACCTTTTTACTTGTAGCCTTGTAAACAAGAAATGTTTTAAACTTTTAAACATTAGTCTTGAGAATGACCCTGATTTGAGGTCGAAACGTCGAGTTTTGATATTTGATATTTGCAGTTTGCACTTTATTGACTATTCCCCAACCGTCTCTTATTTTGCTATTTTCTCTAATTTATAGTCTAGTATTCCTATATTACAAAGCAGTTTAAACTTCCCGTAAAAGTTAAAGCCAAGACAAATATAACTGCGTATACTGTCTTAGTTACACTCTTCAACACAGCATGCAATCACACTGAAAATCGCAGTAATTTATACACAAAAAAAAATGTTCCTTACCTCTTGTAGTTTTGGTTTCATATTTTTGAAGAACGTTTTGCACTGCACACAGAGAAAAAACATTTATTACAAGGAGGTGAGTTATTTAAAACAAAACAAAAAATAGTTAAACAGTATTAGACCACAGTAGCAAGTGTTTTATATGTAATTCGCACCAGTTATTAACCAAGAATTTGGGAAATTTATTTCCAAATCATAATAATACTTGGTTGATACACTTTTATTCCTTACTGCACGCCATCTATATGACACTGCATGAGTGCGACTTACCATTTCTAAACTAGTGCGTAGTTCCTTCAGGGTGGGGACATTTAAAGAAAATGCTCAGCCTAGGTTTTCGGTTTTTCTTTAGGGGGGGGGGGCGCCCGCAAATAAATTTTTTAAAACTCTTATTGCCTCATCCGAGACAAGAAACATGAAATGTGCAATGCCCACTATCTACTAACAACAGGCCTCAGTCAAACAAATCAAAATATTTAAATAGAAATATGTCAACGATGCACACCAATAGCAGATCTAAATGTATTAGACCCGCGATGGAAAACCCAGTTTCGGCATGTAGGACTCTTTTCAGTTGTATTCAGGCCATGTATACATAAAGGGCATAACATGTGCATGCGTATCACTCAAACAATGGTTTTGCCTCATCCTGAAAACGATTAATGAAGTCATTAATTACACCAAGAAAATGCTATTCCATCCAATCCAACCTTCCCTATAAATTAGATATCCTAGTGCTAATTTAACAACCAAAATTTGAAAAAAAAACCCTAAAAACTTCGATGCTCTTCGTTGATCACGACTATACTTCAGGTTTTACCCATTCTAGGTAACAACAATTAATGTAATGTTAATTGTTAAGTTTGTGACAACATAGTTTTGGTTAAAAGATGCCAAAGTAATTACTTACATCTTCATTGGCTCCTTTCCAGAGCTCATCCAGAGCTTCAAGGACCTTGTCTTTCATAGCCTAGAAAATAAAATACAAGATCTGTTTTTAAATTTATTCTCGGCCTTATACTTGTTGTGTGTACATAGACCGTTTAGAATATGCATCGTGTCTTAATACGGGTGAACGTCTATCTTTGAAACATCTCCGTGTATTCCTAAGATGACTTTATGCAAAACAAAACAAAAAAAACAGCTCCACACTACACACGTTTTACACTATATGTACAAAGCTTCTAATGCCGCCAGTTTATAAACTGGTATAAGAAATGGCTCAACATATCTTGTCCTATGATTGTTTAAAATGGGTGTGCACAATATAACCCATTGGAATATGGACACCTCAGCACTACAACTGCAAACAAGTAAGAAAAAAGCTGTCGTTGTAGTAATTGCACAGAATCAAAATAATCGAAACATGTTTTCAAATAATTACCAATTTACATTTAAACAATGAAGCTTCCCTTGATACAGCATTCAGCTCAAACAATGAAG
>JAHWFP010234044.1:0-10017 GCA_023313725.1 Lithobius niger | reverse complement strand
AGCTTGTTCTTCTTCAGAATAATTCACATTTTGCTCTTACAACCATAAAGCTTGTTCTTCTTCAGACATTTGCAAACTTGACTTTTATTTTCATTTTCCTCTTACAAATATCTCCAAGCTTGTTCTTCTTCAAACATTCGAAAACTTCGACTGCCAAAGAAGATATTCACATTTTCCTCTGACAAAGATCTCAAAGCTTGATCTTTTTCGGACATACGCAAACTTCAACTGTTTGAAAGGAGATATTCACATTTTCCTCTCACAAACATCTCAAAGCTTGTTCTTCAGACATTCACAAGCCTCGACTGTTAAAGTTGGTATTCGTTGTGTTCCTCTTACAGATACCCGAAAACTTGTTACTCTTTACGCATGTACAAACTTCAGCTGTGAAAGTATTCTCTACATTTTTCCTCTTTCGACATCCCAAAGCTTGTTACTATTCAGAGATACAGACTGATAAGGAAAATATTTTCGCTCTTACTAACTTCTCAAAGCTTGTTCTTCAGACGTTCACAAACTTCGCCAGTTAAAGTAAATATTCACATTTTTCCTCCTACAGACATCCCAAAGCTTGTTACTCATAAGAGATGGAGACTGTTAAAGAAGATATTCACATTTTGTCTCTTATAAATGTTCCAAAGCTTGTCCTTCAGACATTCACAAACATCGACTGTTATAGAAACATTCACATTTTCCTCTTACAAATATCTCGAAGCTTCTTCTTCACACATTCAAGCTACAGTGAAGTACGAGTTGTCTAACAACAAGGCTGTATTAAATGTAAAGGGAATAGAGAAAAATACGTATAGATTCTTTAAAAGTCGAAGTTTGTACGTAGCTGAGGGGTAACAAGCTTTGGGATGTCTGTAAGAGGAAAATGTGAATATCTGCTTGAACAGTCGAAGTTTCTGAGTGTCCAAAGACGAACATGCTTTGAGACATCTAAAAGGTGAATATCTTTTTCAACAGTGAAAGTATGTACATGTCTCAAGAAGAACATTGCGACACGTGTAGAGGGAAAACAATAGCAAAAAATATACATGTATACCAAACATACATATTTTTTCGCTACTTTCCCTCTACATGTCACTATGTTCTTCTTTAGACAAATAAATATAGATGCAAACCTATTTACGTTGCCTTTTGAACTTAAATGTCAGACCTCCTGAGCCGGGAATCGAACCCACGACCTTGAAACCTAAGGTCGAGGTCCTACCACTGACGCGGCCAAAGAAGCTGTATCACTATGGCTCAGCGGTAGGACCACGGCTTTGGTTTCAAAGGTCATGGGTTCGATTCCCCGCCCAGGCAGTCTGACATACAAGTCCAAAAGGCAACGTAAATAGGTTTATGTCTGTATTTATTTGACTCTTGTTGAGCCGTCGGATTTCCATCCTCTTCTTCTTGAGACATGCCGAATTTTAGTAGCGGTGGTAAGGGAGCCCGGTGTATAAGGCTAGTGGGCCCAAAAAGCTTTGAAGATTGCAGAAAACAATTATGAACTTAAAAAAAAAAACGTTTGCTGCCAATGTCAAACGTTCTGAAACCATTTCTTTTATCGTTTATATAGCAAATATTGTGCGCGGCGGCAGCGCTATCCAGATGCGCTTGTAAAGATCACTGTTGGATTTGTTCACTTCGATGCTCAGGTTGCTTATTCAAAGCTTACACTACTGTAGACATAGTACTGTACTGTAGACATAGTACAGACTTTGAATGTTGAAGTCCTTCACACTTTCCCCTCTTACACACATTCTTCAATGCTTATCCTTCTGCAGACACGCAACCTAAACCATTGAACTAGTTCTTCATTACTTCCCTTTTACATCGCTAACGAGTTCTTCGCTATTTCCTCCTTATGCCTCCCGTGACTTTTTTATCACAAATTTGGGATGTGGAGAAAATTTTTCACAATTCCCTTTCACATGCATTCCTCCGGCATAAACATCATGTAGGTACTTTAACTATTAAACAAGTTCTTCATTATTTCTCTGTTATACCCCCAGGAATTTGTACCACAAACTTCGAATGTCCTGACATTCCTGATAAGTCCTTCACATTTCCCCTTGCACGTTCCCAGACCTTACCCTCCTGCAGCATAGAACAAACTTTGAATATGGTACAGATCCTTCACATTTCCGCCTTTACATTCGTTCTTCAGAGCTTATCCTTCTGCAGACATAGAGCAGACTTCGGATATCGGCAAAGTCCGTCTCGATTACCTGTCTTACACATGCATTCTTCAAAGCTTGCTCCGGCAGACTTATCACAAAATTCAACTTGTCTATCCGTTTTTATCTACCTCTCTTACCCTTACGGACTTACACCACAAACTTTGAATGCAGAACAAATCCTTCATATTCTCCTTCTTTCACCAGACACTAAAGCATGCACGCATTCTCATGCATTCCCATGCCCTAAAGCTTGTCCACCTCCAAGAAAATAACAAACTTCAAATGTAAGAAAAATTTCTTCACATTTCCACATTCACACAAGTTCTGCATATGACTCTACCTCGCACAAACTTGTCACATGTAACAAATAACGCATGCTCCAGATAGCAATGATGGAAAAGTTCATAAAAAAGTCGCACAATAGTTTAATTTTCGACAGTACATTGCTGTTTTGTTCACTTCAAAACAATAAAAACACAATACACTGATGAATGATGAGAACAGCTAAAGCCTACAAGTTTCATGTTGGTCAATGTTTACAGTAAACAAAAAACCATGGCCACTAAACTAACTGGCCCGCTCTACAACGATATTATGGGGGTAGACAAAATGGCCGCCACGTCTGGTTCATTTCGTCGAGGTCTGTTCTTCGAGGTAGCATCTTTGTACGGTGCGACGCGACATCTATTGGCGGCTAGTGGTGGTTTTCGAAATAATAATTTAAATTTAAGTAGATTTTGGTGGCAAATTTTTTATTATTTATAAGAGTATTTTTAAATGGTGTTTAAAAATATCACTCAGCCACAGTTAAGCAAAAAAAAAAAGCAACATGTTCGTTGGCAACACGTTCGTTGACCGTACGGAGGGTGTCGCCCTGGTTGACAAAATGCGGCAACTCAATCGCATCAGCGTCACTTTCGGCGGCCATATTGCCAACCCAGTCTCGTAATGTTATTTTTCATTCAAGATCCGGCCAGTACTGTAGATAGCCCTGCAAAAAACATATACAATTAAAACGCCATGATTTGGTGGTTGACGGACTATCGATCCGCAATCTTGAAAGTCGCAACGCCGTGACCACTTTCCTGTACTCATTATTCATTGGACGTGAGTTAAATACTTCTTGCTATTTTTCCATGCTTGTAAAATTGTTTAATGTTCATTGGTCCGTGGTGGTTCACTGTGTCGTGTAAGCCTCAAGCTGGACTCTTATTTTGTAAGTTGGTTGTCGATAATAAGCTTCGTCGAATCTGCATGTTGGAACACTATAAAACAAATTTTCAAGCATGGAAAAATGGCATGAAGTGTTTAATTCACTTCCTATGAATAATCAGTAAGAGTCTTCGTAGTGGCTTAGTGGCGTAGTGCCTTTCTAGATGTCTGATTGTTAGTCTGTCAATCACCAAATTATATATATCTTTGGTTTACTGTAAGTATTAACCACGGTGAAACTTCAGGCTTTATTTGTTCTCACTGTTTTATTGTCTAGGTGAACAAGACAGCAGCGTATACTGTCGAAAATTAAAATATTGTGTCGCCTTTCATGCGCTTGTGGGTCCATCCTTGATATCAAAGGCGCGCGTTATTTGCTAGAACCCCACGTATCCACAAAATAATCGGATCTCGTATTGTCACATTTACTCTAACCGGTGTACATATATTTCAAGGTACTCGTCTCGTGTGCACTTTCCTCCAAAACTTGTCCTGTTGTAAGTGTGTTAGTACACCACACCGTTGAATGAATTGTCAGTTTTTTATAGCAACTTTCAAGTTTTTCCTCCAGTCATTTTAATAATTTTGAAATGAAAACAAATCCCACAAGCTTTCCTCAACTTGCATCCCCTTCCACTACCTGTGACCCTTCAATCAGTCCCGGGGGGGGGGGGGGGGGTCACCAAACCTTGGAATCCTGCCGGCGACAAAATTTTGATATGAGAGCTCGTTCACTTCAGTTCCAGAGTTTTTGCTCTTCTGTACT
The DNA here is from genome assembly GCA_023313725.1 of Lithobius niger. Lineage (NCBI taxonomy): Eukaryota > Metazoa > Arthropoda > Chilopoda > Lithobiomorpha > Lithobiidae > Lithobius > Lithobius niger. The sequence goes on along the minus strand of JAHWFP010234044.1, from coordinate 5,865 downwards.
ACAACTGAAAAATTCTCCGGCGTTTTGATTGTTAAACCTTGCCTCATTTATGAATTGTGCTGTACCGTTCAATTCAATTTTCACACTTCACATATTCAAATTTAATTTGTTTCTTTGTTACAGGAACACAAACGCAAGCTATTTCACACATCTGTGTATGAGAGTGAAGTACAGCTAAAACGGTTGTACGTTCTCACGTGCACTCGTTTACCTGCCTTTGGCTGCCAAGTGTTCCAGGTGAAGGAGCTGCTGAGAGGAAAGACTCGAAAAAAGGTGAAATTAATGTCACTTGTTAATAATAATCAAACGTACAGAGTGCCAAGCAATGATAGCGCCCCCCACCCCCCTGCCCTGAGTAAACTATGCGTGATAGGAAAAAAATGAAAGTACCAATACGTAACCCATTTTATTGTGGGTTTACACTGGCAAGCTCAATATTTAGTATCCACTCCATTGGCGTCACGCACAGGTTGAAGATATCAGGGTAGGAAGACAAGTGACTCAAAAGGCTCCGTGTTGAACTCCATTTTCTGAATGTGTGTGAAAATTTTGGATCCATCTTGAAAGACAATGTTGGAAAAAAAGGACGCTTTCTGAACCTCTAGCAACTCTATTTAGTCGTACTAATATGGAGGTGGACGTCGATGTTGTGCTTCGGGAAATGGAGTTCAACGCAGATGTGATGAGCGCTGCAGTGCAACATCTTCCAGGGGAAGCTGTCGCGTGGTTTTTCGTTTCAATATCTCCGCTCACAGGATGCGCATGGACTTGTGGTTGGGCTTAAAATGCGCATGGGGATGAGCCCTACCCTGATACCAACTTTCATGATGCCCACAATGCTGGATTTGGAGTTATTGCCTAAAAACTGCAAGGCTGTAACCAAAACGGAGCTTTTTGAGTCACTTTTGGCTTCCTGCCTTGCTGTCGTCAATCTGTTCGTGACGCCAATGGAGTGGACACTGTATATTGCGCTTGTGAGCGTAAACCCACAATAAAATGGGCTACCGAACGGTACTTTCATTTTATTCCTGCCATGCTTAGTTTACTCTGGGGAGGAGGGGGGGAATCGATTCCCTCGAGCTCCGTCGCCTGAAGGCAGATTTAATCCTGACCTTTAAAATGGTTCGTGGTTTTCTTTTAATGGACATCCCATTTTTTAATTTGTTAACGAACATGTGCACTCGTGGCGACTGTTTCAAGCTGACCAAACCCCTGCGCGGTTGGAGATTCGCAGATCCTTCTTTGCAGTGAGGGTAATAGAGCCTTGGAACTCTCTACCAGAGTCGGTGGTATCAGCTTCGTCCGTGGGCTCATTTCGACATCGGCTTGAGGAGGTTGACCTAAGGCGCTTCCTTAAGGGACCGGATTTCTGTCCCCCACCCCCGTAATTGGGCTGGTGAGGAAGTTTCGGAGGAACGGAACATTTTTTTTTTTGATAAAAAAAAAGTATTTCTTAAATTTTTCTTGCTTTCTTAACGTCGGACCGCGGTAAGTGGCATTTCTGCCCTCCCGTTTCCCAAAACACTTACCATTTTGGTGTTTTAAACCTTTATTATTATATCATAATTGTTTGGCGCTCCTTAGTTAACGTGTTCAGTGCTTTCACAGGATTTTTTTTTTTTTATAGGGAAAAAATGGTTTTCACAGGTGCAAAAAAATTAAAATAGAAGTGGGGAATAAATAGGGATTTTCGTTGTTTCAATTGTAGGTTGCAATTTTTTGACATCACTTCCATGGCTCCAAAGGTGCATGCACATTAGAGAACTTGCGGTACATGTCACCCCACTCTGTTTTTTGGATGCCTTTCCGTAGACAAATTTATGAAGAAAAACCATTAACACACAGGCTACTCAATGATTTTGTGATTCCAGGGTTCCAAGCTCAATAAACACTTGTCTTTACTAGTTTTTGTTCCAGGGTTCCAAGCTCAATAAACACTTGTCTTTACTAGTTTTTGTAAGACCCCTATTTTTTTTGACCTCGCTGTCATTGGGTACAGGGTACATGCGATTTTTGGGGCCGATTAGACAACTTGGAGTTTGGGGAACGGAAAAAAATACCTATCTATGGTTAGTCTTCTGTTGAAAATTTGGCCTTTTGCCCTTTTTTTTATTAATTTTTTTACCTTTTTTCCCCATTGCTGCCTTTGAAAGTCTGTAGGTGCCTGTACAGTTTTCCTAATATGCTTTATGTTTTTCTCAGGCAGCACGCCTCCTGGGTATTGGGGTCGATCGGATTGTAGTGTTGGATCCCAAGACGCGGTTGGTTGCCCGGAGTCAGCCTACCCTCGACCTGCAGCAATGGCGCGCCGGTGGCGGACGGGCCCACGACAGACTCGTCCTGGAATTCCGGGGCACCAAATGGTCCTTTGTGGCACCGTCGCCATCCGCCCTGAAAAGTATGGGGGCCGTCCTGTGGGAGGTAAGTGCAGTCAAGTTTATTGAAAGTTTTATTTCCTTACCGTTTATGCATTTTAGTAGGAAAACACAGTGAAATTTGAAGCATTCTTAACACTTTGCAAGATACGTTACTTTACAGACATCTCATAACGTAAATGTAATGAATTGCTTTAAGCAAGAATTTATAAGGTTGGTGTTGCTTTAAGTAATCTAAAAATGCAGGTCATAAATAAGCCAAAATTGAAATGGTCAGTTAAAACACTACAGTACTAGTAAGCCACTTTTATGCATTTAGGTTTCAACAGTGACGTGACTTGGATTCAAACCTTCGAATCAGTCCATCATCAAATCACTGACACTACCTGCATCGATAGTGGCCAGTGAGCGGGTAAAGTTGGTATGTCAATGAAGGCAGTATATCACTGGTCTGGTAAAGGTTTTGTTTGCTGTCTGAAACCAAGCCACGTAACTTGAATGAAACGCTCGTTCATGCTAAAGATAACTGATTGTTGTAGTGTACGTTGTTTCTTGTTTAAGACTTTACACTGTTGGCTGTTACAATTTGCTAACACAGCATGTAAAATAATATATTGCGTAGGTATTGTATGTTTTTATTTTTAATCTGGCTTGTAGGCAAAGTTAAGGTACTGAGGATTCGTTAGACATACGAAAATTTTGTAGATTTATACATTTCATCATTGTTGCCAACTTAAAAAACGTCTTATGTCAATGAAAGGCAATTAGGAAAGTTAGAGCTGCTTTGCTGAAATAATGTAACTTACTGAGATGTCTAACATACCTTATCAATAGTGGTCCACTGGGCACTCGCATCTGATGTCTGAGCTTCAGTCAAACAGTGGCTTAATGAGACAATGGCAATTTACAGAGGTACATAGGCTAGGAATACAATCAGCTTCCATCACAAATGTGTGTTGGAAGCTGAGTGTAATCTTAGTCTGTGTATCCCTTTATATTGCGACTGTCTCATTAAGCTACTTTCTCGACTGAAGCCCGGTCGTCGGATGCGAGTGCGCAGTGGACAATGTGACATCATCTTATCACACCAAATCGAACATGCACGCCGCACAGTGTTAACAGTACAAGTTACATGTAAATTCAGCAATACAAAATACAGTTCCCAGAAATGTCTTTGCATAGCCAAGATTCAGGAAGGTGGCAGCCTGACCTCTGGTCAATACGTCAACAAATCAGGAACCCTTCCACATCAAAGCCAATCAGGCCTGTAGCCATTAACAGAAGGAGTGGGGACTAACTCCCCCCCCCCCATCCTACAGTAACAAAACGGGACAATTGCATAATAATAAACAAAAGGAAATAAGGAAAAAAAAAATTGTGTATGAATGTTCATACGGATTGTGTTCATCAGTTTGTTGTACATGGCACGCCGCCTCCTTACAACGGATTGAATACTTAAATCATAAAGTTGCTAGTGTACAACATTTTCGTGCAGCAGTTCAGTGCTCAAAACGAGCAGAAACATAAATACCTCTGGTTTAAATATGGTGCAGTCGTGGTTTAACAAAAACTATCATCATTTCCCAATGATATTTCAGTGCAGTGTTATTCTTTTCACTTTGTTTATGCCACATTTATACTTGTTATTTGTAAATAAACTAATTATTGAAACTTTTTTTAATGAATTTCCATTTTTGCATGTTTTCAGGTTATGCACGAAACCGATGCTCGCTTCCTAGATGAAAACGTTCTTCGAGGGGGCGGCCCCACTCAAAAACAACAGCGTCAGCGTTCGTTACTGGCCCCTTTTCCTAGTCGCAGTTCAGCACATGCTGAAGAATTGGATGCGCTACACAAGCTTTTACACTTTCCTGAAGAAGTTGCCCTTCATTTAGCGAACGTCGAAGCTGATCTTTTCTACCAAGTGCCACCTTTAGCCTTTGTCCGTCATGCCACCCACGACCTAAGTGGCTGCGATCCGGCACGCACGCCACCACTTCATTTACTTATCAAACGCTTTAATGAGGTACTTATTACTAATGATATGGGGCTGGAGAAAACTTATTATCCAACGTTTTTTTTAACCTTTGCTAATTGAAAATAAGAGCTTGATAATAATGAAAATAAAAATGTTCGCCCGACTACCATAGTATGATAAATTGACATTCCTCAATACTTCGTTTTTCTGCAGAGGAACTTCTTCAGGAAGTTTTAAAACATAATTATGATATGATGACGGGTGAAGATAAAGTTGTCGTATCACTATCATGTCGTATCACTATCACTTTGACTTACCAAGTTTTTTTGAGTCCTATATGACTTTGGAGATGAGGACCACTGGGCTGTTGCAGCTCGCTTTGCTCGGGGTTCCCGGGGCCCCTCACAAAGCTCGCTGCGCGCGTGGGGACTTAGCTTTTGCCCTTAAGCTACTGTAAGCTGGTTTGAGAGAGGCAGTCGAATCGACGACTTGGTACGGCAATGGGTTAAAGACACCTTAAGAAGTTCCTCCGCAGAAGAAAAATATATTGAGGAAATAAATACGGATGCAATCCTATTCACGTGGCCGTTTGGACTTACATGTCAGACAGCCTGAGCGGGGAATCGAACCCGGGACCTTTGAAATCAAAGGCCAAGGTCCTACCGCTGAGCCGAATGACACCGTGTCAGTATGGCTCAGCAGTAGGACCTTGGCCTTTGAATTCAAAGGTCCTGGGTCCGATTCCCTACTCAGTCAGACTGACATATAAGTCCAAAAGGCAACGTAAATAGGTTTGCATTCGTATTTATTTAACCAATCTCGAGCCCATTGGCTTTCCCTCCCGTTTAAACTAAAATATATTGAGGATTGCTAATTTATTCCACAAGTTAAATGAGTATTCTACTACGGAGGAACTTTTTCAGGAGGATTTAAAACATGATGATAGGATGATTTCATCCTCAACTGTCATCCTATCGTCGTCATGTTTTAAAACCTCCTGAAAAATTTCTTTCTCTGAAGAAGGAAATATTGACGAATGCCACTTTCTTTCTTGTTCAAGAAATTTGAAAAAATTACGCTCAATCTCAAAACAAACAGAATACTGCACCGTATTCCTCAAATTTTCGACAGTTCTTTTTAGTAGATGGAGCACACGTCAACTGTCTTCATCAGGTGTTGTAAAGCAACATATGGCTGACACCAGGAGCAAGATGGAAGAAAACGGTGTGACAGTGCACCACATGAGTACTGAACGTGAGATAGACTGGGAAGGCACCACAACTCTTATGTATTAAGTCTAATTCTAAGAGAGACAGGCATCTGACAGGGCTTAAATCGTTGGGAATCCAAACATCTGAGCAACAATGAAAGGCCAATGAACATCCAAGCACCCTCAAACCCAACCATCAAAAACATCGTGCGTGATGACCAAAGTGACCGCCGTATGAGCAGATGGAAGGAGGCGGCAAAATCTAGGAGGCTACGACCGCCGAGTTCGAAACCAAGCGCAAG
>JAHWFP010234036.1:0-15203 GCA_023313725.1 Lithobius niger | reverse complement strand
GTAACATCAATGACTTTTTCAGTGGGAAAAGGCTCAGCAACATGTGGCAGAATGCGTTTGACGTCATCAAAACCTGTGTTCCTCGCGGTGACCTCACAAACAAACAGCGCATTACCGGAACAACCCTACGGTCACTTCCTTCGCTGGACAAAATAATTACTGTGAATTCTGCATTATTACATGAAATAAGAGGTCAGATAATATCAGGCCTTTAATTCCTTGAAAAGCCTTAAATTTTTTTTTAAATAATTTCTTTGAGCCTTAAGTCAGCCGAAGCAACTTAATGCTTGTATGGCTGAACCGGCTCAATTTTGAACATTACCAGACTTTTAGAGAAGAAGAAATGTCTGGTAAAGGGAGGTGCCAACCCGGGGACGAAAACCGAATATTCAAGGCTTGAATAACCTTGAAAATTAGAATTTTTGCTGACCGAGTCTTGAAACGACCTAGAATTTTGCAAATGTACTACGTCAGGTTACTGCCATAAGAGTAATATTATGTTGGTATAAATTAAATAAACGAATGGGAATAGATTGTCAGCCGAATTCATTTCTTCTGGGAACAGTGCTTGACTCGGATTGGACTGGAAACCGAGAGAGAAAGGTGCCGTGCTGCGCAAGCAATTTTTTGCTAGAAAGAGCAGCTGAGAAAGTGCTGTTCACTTGCTGCAAATTTCGGTATTCCTGCTTCTTCCTTGTCCATTGCGGGAGGAAAGACTTGATGTTTACGATGTTTACGATGGTTTAGCCTCCTACTGCCAACTAAAAACACGCTGGTGCAGGTGTTAACAATGACAGGTATAGTAAAATGCTGGGTAGTAGAAGGTAATTTTGGTAGTCGACTGTGCAAAGAGCTTTGAGATTGGTTGTTAAGTCAGCCTTCACAAGTCTTGATAAAACCTTGAAAATGGTTCCGTCTCTAATGTACGAATCCTGTATCAGGAATAAGCTGGATGTCTAATATTGGGATTATTTTTATGTACGCTGTGTTGGCCACGCAGTGGTATGTTGACACCGCACTGGACAGCGCTACGTTGGGAGGTCAATGGTTGCATGCGTTTTTCTGTGGTGTAATTAGCGTTAGCAATTTTTCCCTTAATATCGTAATCCAATAGGTTGTGCTTTGTTGAAATTCTTTTACGCATTCCATTTTGTAGGAGTTTTGTTGTTTACGGTGTGTGTTCTGTATGTATGTGGTTGTGGGTGGGTTTAGGTTTTCGTTCTGTTACATGTGCGTGTATATGACACCGTTAGCTGATATATCAGCCTTAGCATATCAGTTGAAATCCGTTTGGACAATACGAACCGCAAGACAAATTCGTCTTCACCAAATAATGCTAGCGCATCGGTCTTTACGTACGCCCCGTGCCAATCGGGTGATACTAACTTATCACCCTATGGTTTTTGCGGAAGGTGAGGGCGATTTGGAGGGCTAACTTGGCCAAGTGCGATTTCTGAAATAGCGGTAGGCCCTTAGGGCGCGTTTACGCAACGACTCGCCTTTGCATTCTCGCAGCTAGAACTCAATTGCGATGGCAAAGGTGGCATTGCCATGGTAACAACGCTAAATGGATTAGCTAAATCCGACATCGTTTGAGTAAATACTTGCCGTCTTATAATCCGTGCTAATAATGTAAAGAATTCCTCATGACGAAACAATTTACCCAAACGCTTCTGAACTCAAGTTATTTGCTGTTTTCGTTGCGAGGCGGCAGACGTAAAACCGCCGCCATGTTGGAATTTGTGGTGATTTCTAGCTTCTAGCTGCGAGAATGCAAAAGCGAGTGGTTGCATAAACGTGCCCTTAAACTGGCCCTTACACAGAGTTAACCCTTAAGTGCGTTTTCTGAAAACGGCTGTTGGTATCTTTTTTTTCTCCTCTCCACCTTTTTTTCCACAACTGCAGCACGTCAAAGTGAACTCTTTCGTCACTTCTCTACCTGTCTGGGGATGTGGGATGAGGTGGGGGTGTGGGGGGTTGCATTCATCGGACACTCTATACACCCCAACACACCCAATGCCAGTTTGGCATCGCCCACCACCGTTGCCACAGTTACCGTCCTGCTGAAAGCTTTATGTAAATAAGCCGAGGAAAAGGGGCGTTGTCCTCTCGTGTACCTCCGCCTCCCCCCGCCCACTCCTACTACGCCCCCCCCCCTTCTTTCCGTTCAGACAGCCTTCGATCGAGAACGCGACAGCTTCAGTTTTTTTTTTCGTGTTCTGTTTCATATCGTGCATTGCGCGCTTGCATGCAGGGCTATCAGGAAAATAGGCTTAATTACGCTGCACAAAAGGTTTTTTTTTCCCCCGTAATTCCTTTTCCCTCCTATTTTCATTTTGTTATTTTGTTTTTCATTTTGTTCTCTTTAAGGGTAATAAATAGTGTTTATTTGGGAAGTGGAGTTTATTTGCGCGAAGGATTAGTTTTGTTGAAGAGAAGCAGTAGACCTCCTGGAGGGCAGGGACAAGTTCTATAGTTTTGTTCCACATTATTTTTTGGATGACTGGACTGGATGACGACTCGTTTCCTTGCACTAAGAGTGCAAAAACATGTGGATATCACACTTGGAGACTCAACAAAATTACTGTTAGAGTTCGAATGGGATGTTTACGATTTTTTTTTTGCACTCGTAGTGGAAGAAAACGCGGCGTCATACAGTCAGTTTTCTGAAAACATAATGTGGAACAAAGTGTAGTGAAAGGACTCGCTAAGGTTATTTTTTTATGGGGGCTTTTTTTTCTTTTTCTTTTGTTCTTTAGGCTCTTTTTTGCCCCACTATTTGGCTTGTCGTTGTCTTTTTTATGCCCCCCCCCCCCTCGAATCCTTACCTGGCCTTATTTTTGCCCAATTTGGTCTCCTGGCCCTTCCTTGGCTGCATGCAACACCAGCATTTATCAGTTCGTAAGACATATTTTCGTAGGGCATATTTTTTTTTCCAAAAAGAGCAAAATGAACATTTTTTACAAAAAAAATTGAGCAGGGGCAGTGCCCCCTCCTCTCCCCCCCCCCCCCTCCGCCCCAGTGGCGTAACTACAACGAGACAGAGGAGGCACCCGCCTCCGGGCCAACCGATTTTTTTGGGGTGGGGTCCCCTCATTTGCCCCAACTTTAATTGTTATTCCAATTTTTCAGAAAAAACTGGACTGTATTTTTTGAGTTATTGCATATAGTTCCGTGAACATTGTGTTTCGTGTGGCGAAAATTTAACTGTGTTATTTTTTTTTGCGTGAAGTACGGGAGGGGGAGGGGGGGGGCCTCCAATGGACTCACACCTTGTGTGGCAAAAACTGCATTTATCTTGTTTTGTGAAGACAAAAACTGCATGTTTTTATAGAAGGGGCGGCCTACACTGGGCTATTGCGTTGTGCAGTAAAAACTGCATATTTTTAATGAATGGGGGCCTCCACTGGGTTCCCGCCTCCGGGCTCCTATTTTGAAGTCACGCCCCTGCTCTCCCCCCCCCCCCCATCCCCCCTTGCACGCCACTGAAGAGAAGACAACTTCATCGTGCAGTTTATAAAACTGTGGCAAGTAGCCACCATGCTACCATGAGGCTACCATGCTCCTTCAGCGGCTATGGGATGTATTCTGGCTAATTCTGGACAATCTTTCGGCCCCGACGATGATCGCAGGTTTCCCGGATCGAATCCCCGGGCTGGCACCTTCCTTTACTAGATATTTCTTCTCTAAAAATCTGGTAATGTTCGAAGTTGAGCCGGTTCAGCCATACAAGCATTAATTGCTTCGGCTGACTCAAGGCTCGTCAAGAAAAATTTAAATAAACAAAAAAAAAAAAAAAAAACGGTGTATTTTTAAATCCCGAAGCGCTCGCATAGCCTCAGAATTGAAATGCTTCGTACTCGTCATTGTTCTCAAAATAATTTAGTGAGTGGGTGAATATAGTTTACTAAATTAACTGGTCGTTAAAGGGCATGACTGGTGGATGGTACGAGTTTACGGGTGCACCGAAAATGAAATTTGTAGAATACCGGGTATATAACCGAATATTTAAACTGCCGAGAAAGTGAATTTCTCTAGCCCTGCGGCCAAGCACCGAATATTGACTGAATTGCCCAAATCACCAATTAAGCGTCAGAATAGCTTACCGAAAATTTCACCAAATATTATACATTCGATTTTCGTCGGTAATATCCCGAATGCAAGGGTAGTTACTCTTCGAGTATTTTTTGAAGCAATTGTCATTACCCTCGTAAAGGTCTGCTTTGGCTGTACCCCCAGCTAGAATGGCTGTGACTAGAACTATGACTATGACTAGGATGTAGCTAGGGGTCTATTTTTGCCAACACCAATCACAAGAATAGTGGGAGCAAAAACTTATGAGAAGGTTGAGCGGTGTCTTGAGTATATCAAGAACTTTGTAGTCCACTTATTAGTAGAATGACAAATGTATGTGGGTTTATTTTAATTATTTCTACATCTCGTATTCATGTTGTTATACTCCTGTTAATGTACTAGCGAGTGTGTCAGATTATCACAAACTGCGTCCCAGGTTGATTTAACTTTCATAGGCAGTGAAGTGCTTGGTGCGAATATGTAGCCATCATGGTCGGTTCGGACAGTTGTGGGTGGAACAGTATAGTAAGTTGTGACGAGAGAACAGCACAATCAACAGTTTAAATAAATAAACAAGAAGCCAATCAACTTCATACATAACAGCCAATGACAATACACATCACCCCAATATCAAGTGCATGAGTGCAATCAGGCTTTAATGTATTTATGTAACGAAGCGAACGAAAATCAGCGTTTCTTAGCCAGTGTGCTCAAAAATGGGATTGAACAAACTTAAGCGTGTGAAGCATGGCTATACAAGAAACCAAACTATGTCAACTTGGTTGATGTTACGGCTATAATTGGGGAATCGCAAATGTGAAAGTTATGAATGAGAAAATTTATAGATATAAAATTCTTCCCGAAAAAAAGGTTGAGGTGACGAAAAGACCATATTGTACATCCACAGTCCTATGAAATTTGTGATATCCACCCGAAACCAACTGGAATAAAAAAAAACAACCAAGTTTGCAAAAAAAGTCGAACTTTAAAAGTAGGGATATCATTCAACTAGGGAAATAGGGCCGCCAAGGCTGATCCGATTAGCCAAGTTAATCGCACCGAATAATACTTTGAGCGTTAAATGAAAACTTGAAGATTGCAAGTAGTAGTTTTCGTTTAATTTTCGCACGATAGTTAGAGCGATTAATTGGCTAATAGGACTAACCTTTGGCGGGTTTTTCCCTGGTTGAATGACATCACTACTTTCAAAGGCCTACCCTTTTTGGATGTTTTTGGTGGATTTCTGCAACGAAGCTTGATTGCTAACTCACGCACCTAATAACGGGGTGCTGAATAATAATTTTAAATAACAATAAACATTTTGGTGGGAGAGCACTCAGGGCTAAAATGGATCCGTGGGTCACTAAGGCTCAGCCCAAGGTTGTTAAGGAACCAAAAATAAAATTCAGATGAAACTAACGAAGCAAGAAAGTTGTAAAGTTAAAAAAAAACACAGAACAGAGCTCTGGGGTCAAGTTAAAAAAAATGTATGCAGCATCGTTACTCGGCTGTGGAGAACAATTATTTTGATAACAGATGGCGAAAATTCACGAAAATTGCATTACAAATGGTTACAATCTTTGGAGTTAAAACCTCCCCAAATGTCAAACCATGAAAACCATGTGAACCCATGTGAAACCCAGGTCAAACCATGTGAAATGTCAAACCTCCCCAAATGTCAAGGTATTTGAAAGCACCTACTTGGAGTCAAACTTCAAGCATATCGGTCGCATAAATTATTTTATCTGAGTGGAATTAGCTAGTAATAAGTAATTAGCATGAACTCAACGACGTTGAGATATACCTTTTTCGTACTGAAATCCTTTACACAGCTCTGAAACAGGACTTACACGGTAAAGCACGTCGATCTATACAATTTCTAAAGCTTTGTTGCATTAATATTTAGTATTCAATACCAGAAAACGCCGGTTTTATTGTCTCGGGTAAGTGAAGTCTTCACCCCAACACTGATCATGTCTTTGAACAACAACAATTATTGGATGCAAACAATTAGTCGCCATGGAAATCCAACAATCCCAACTTGGTGGGCGAAGTACTAGCATGCTTCTAGATATTATAATATTGTCGGTATGGTGTCGAGCCATGGCTAGACATATTAATTGGTTGGGTATCCCCCACCCTCAACCCCTAAAGCATGGAGCGAGCAGAGGACCACAAGTCCAACCCCCAAGCACTCAATACAGGGTATCCCAAAAGTACCAGTCCATCTTCATAACTCTTTAAGGGGTTGAAAGAAACTAGTGAAACTCTGGTAATGTATGTTTGGTAAAAAGATCTACCTTTTTGTACAACCGGTATTACGCTTGGGGAGGGGGGGACGGCAACTCAGGAATTTCCAATGGAGTAGGGGATAAAGGAATATCTTATTTGAAAGGTCTTCATTAGGCGAGTAAAGTGCGCAACGATTGCTTCGATACGATAAGCCCATCCAAAATGGCAGCCGGTCAAACATTAGGAATTTCCTCTACATCCCTATGTCTTACTCATGCTAAAGTCGTCGTAAAGGGACGTTGGTGGAAGCAAAATGCTTCGTTCAATTTAGTTGGATCACACCTATAATGTCTCTTGCGGTGTGAAGCCCAGATTGTGGGCCTCATTGACCCCTCCCCCCGGAGTGGTAACACTGAGGCCCACGCTCTGGGCTTCAAGCCGCAAAAGACGTGGGTGTAAGCCAACTTTGTTGAACGAAGCCCTTTACGACGTCTTTGGCCTGAGTAAGACATACGGATGCAGAGGAAATTCCTAATGTTTCACCGGCTGCCATTTTGGATGGGCTTATCGTGGCGAAGCAATCGTTGCGGCACTTTACTCGCCTAATGAAGACCTTTCAAATAATATATTCCTTTATCCCCCACTCCATTGTAAATTTCTGTATTGGAGCCCCTGGGGGCCCCCAGGGCGAGGGGGAGGGGGGCAGGCGTAATACCAGTTGCACAAAAAGATAGATCTTTTTACCAAAAATACATTACCAGAGTTTCACTAGTTTCTTTCAACCCCTTAAAAAGTTATGAGGCTGGACTGGGACTTTTGCGACACCCTGTATAGTAATTCTTTTCCTTCCGTGTTTGCACAGAAGATTCCCACAGTCCCAAAGTCTCCTAATTCTGTCCAATTTTTCTACCGTTGTGACGAAAGCCTACTTCCCAAGGTTACTGAAAACAAAGGCTTGGAGTTCCTCTCCCAGTTCAGAAACTCGATACTCCGCCATCTTGCCATTCAATCTACGGAAGGGCGTTGGTGCCAATACACATTGCCCCACTTGGCTAACTGACAAAGCAGTCAAGTTGAGAGAAAGTAAACATCGTTTCTGTGGGAAGTCAACAGATCAAGAAGCTTATCCCCATCACCTGCCAACGTCTTAATCCCTTCCGAGGGGTTGATGGATGGTGGCTGGATCTAGGCGGTCGGCTATGGCTGTCGTTAGTTATAAAGTTATAGGTGGGGGAAACAAACCATCTTGAATTTAACACGGTGTTGCTTCGTGTTGCATGCACGATGGCCACGTAAAGTTAAAGAGGTCTTTAAATTTTCTATTAACCTAGAGAAACATTTAGATGGAGAAATTTCGCTAATTTATTTCGCCATGTGTCGGGATTCATATCAAAAGCTGTAAGGTTGTTTGCAGCGTGTAGTATACTTAGTCTAGATTTGACTCTCGCTGGTGCTGGTTTTCCGGTTTAAAGGGTTTTAGCGAGCGTTAACCGCACCATGCTGTTTTTCCAGAGTGCTGAGATCTAACAATAACGAGGTATTGTTGGGCTCAGCATGAGGGAAACGGGCAAGATCTTATTTCTCAACCGCTTTCGCCTTCTCTGCATAAACCGTCATTGTTACCATGTGTTAAACTTATTGTTGCATTTGCACTAGTGTTAAAGGACAGCTAATGCTGCGTACAAACGTACTAGCGAAGATATGATGGTGGAAGCGTCTGACGTTTTGTACGGTAACGAACCACTGACAGAACAAGATAAAGGCAGCGGATTTGACAATGAACAATTAAAGCAAACAGTTTCATGGTGCCACGTTAAATTTTCAACAAGGGTGTGGTGTTGTGATGGATTTTAATTCTTGAATCACGAAGGTGTTGTGCTTTTTTTTAACGTTGCAGCGTGCTTCTGAATTTTAACAATTCGTGAATACGAAACTTTGTACTCTGCGTTTTTTTTTTGGTTGTTGGATGTATTTAATCTGTTCTTAATTGTCATCAATAAAATTTGAAAAGGAGATTCGTGTTGTAAGAGTTTATGCCGTATTTGTGACAGGTGATGACCAAAAAAGAAAAGGAGTGCTGAGATATCCCAGCACCCAAACTCGAAAACCATTGTTGCAATTCTACACTGTTACATTGTTGCAAGAGTGAGGAGTATAAGATATCGCCCGCTTTCCGAGTGCTGGAATCTAATAATGTCGAGGGCGCGGAGCGCCCGAGCCATTGTTGGATTCCAGCATGAGGAAAGCGGGCGATATCCTTTTTCTCACCCGTTTAGAAGCTATCAGTCCGACGTACATTGTTGAGCGCAAGTGAGCGCGAGTGGAATACATTGTTGCGTTTAGCCAGAAGAAAGTTTGTGTCGAATATTCGTAAAGACGCAATACTACACGCAACGAAAAAAGCAACGTTTAATTTTGAAAGCGGTTGCAATGCTGTAATAACATGTATTTCAACGATTTTTTTGACGTTTGAGATGGTGGTTTTCAAAAATTGTTCCATGTAATTAACTATATTCGGTTCCTGTATTCTTTTTTGCCATTTAATGAAATCAACGTTTGGAAAGCAGCAGTTGCAATGTTGTGAATTGCTGAACGTTTTTATTTTTGTATCTGTTATGTTTTTTTTATTTTATTTGTTTCAGTAAATTTATTACATTTGTTTGTTTTCTTCCACTTTTCATTTAACGCAAACGGGGGCTGGGATCGAGGATCCAGGATCCCAGCCCTCAAAATGTGGATCCCAGCACTCCTCGTTCTCGTTCGTTGTTGCGATCCCGTCGTGCTGTATTGTTATAGGAGGACTGAGAGCTTCAAAACGGGTGAGAAGAAGCAGAAAGTGTTTAAGAAGTTACAAGTAGTGCTTTATACACTTCGATCTGCGACGAACTGCACAAGTAATTTCACCCCTAGTATTCTCGAGCCCATTTGGCTTTCCGTCCTGTTAAATAGCATGCCTATGTAGGAGACTCTCCAGTAATGTACTCTCCTAAGCCCTATCCAACTGTAGCTTGTAGCAATAATGATCTACAAAAATCCACGATTGCGCAAATTGTTTAAACAACACGACGTCATCCAAGTATACAATCACAACTGCACAACCAGCGTAGACGCCTAGTAGAACGGCCTGGGTTCGAGTGCCAGCCAAAGCAGTTTTTTTTGTTTATTTTGTTGTATCCGGTATTCTCTCAAGGCAACTCGTTAATTCTGTCTGCTCCGTGTAGAGTTCCTCGAGAATTATTATTGATTAATTGGGATTTTTTTTTGTGATAAGTAGGCAAACATGGGAATTTTACAGTAGAACGTGCGATTTGGTGAAATTTTTCCTATTGGCTTTGTTTACCTGTGTTTGTTGCTTCTGTTGGGCATAATAATACCAACTGTCTGCTTTCGGTTTAGTGTAAGCGATCAATGCCCGTAAGCATCAACCAGTTGACAACCAGTAGGAATGCTGTGGGGGTTGTTAGTTGGGACCTTCTACAATTGCGTCAGCACATTCAATGAATGCATAAACTACAACAGACCCATTTTCGATTGTGGCGAGATTATCCAAGAACCCACCGTTGGTGACGTCGTTGCTTTATCAAAACAATAGGCAATAGCATTCTTTCCTGATTCCCACTAGTGTCGACGGTGACCATATGTTGACACTATACAACAAATGTTGCTTAATTTCAGTCGCATTGCTGATTGTACTTATGGAGCTTAACGAACTGTAAAACAATATTTAAGCATTTGGAGCAGAATAGCTTAGTTTTGATAGGTGTTCATTTGTTTTGTAGTTCAGCTTTGATTCCATTCATTCATTTCGTCCGGCAAAATCGACCGGCCATTGAAACGCTAGAATCTGTAAAAAATGGCGTGATGTGATCAACCCTCTCCAATGTCGGTCGCCACTCGCCATTTGGCGAATGGAAATCAGCCGTTGGCGACTTGGAACTTAGCCTTACTCGCCAAAATGGCGACAAGCAATAGACAATGATACTGAAAGAGCCATATCTCGGGAACCGTACAAGTCATAGACGAGTGTTTTGGGCGTTATGCTAAGATTTTTAAGGGCTACGCTACTGCTTTTTCTGCATTGGTACTGGGGTTAAAGAAAATTTTACAATTTCAGAAATGCATAAATTAGAAAAACCATGCACCGTGCCGAATGTATTTGGCTTGTGGCGAGTAGAAATTGCGAAATGGCGAGTGCTTTCTATGGTCTACTGGATTGATATTCGAGAGGGTTGGATGTGACGCCAGACGCGTTTGTGTTTTACCAATACATCTTACCAAAATCTCACCCTGTTCTCGTCCTGCTGCTTAGTACTGAGTCGACCTACCTTACCAAAGCTACACGTAATCCAAAGTCCCTGGTTAGTATTATAAAACAGTAGTGCAAACCCATGGTGTTCGGGGGTGAAACTGACGTCACTGAGGTAGTTATTTTCATTCTCGTGGGAGTCATTCGCAGTAGCCATCAAACATTGTTAAGCCTCGTCATCTTCGTTCATCTGTTGCAAATTCGCCGGTCAGTTTGTGACTCTTGAAGTTTCTTTAATATTATTTTGCAACTAGCACCAGTTGCAGTACTAGTGCTGGCCGCACCCTTTGCAACACTGGTACCGTTTGGTTGCTCACGTGTGTGTCCATGTTTCACGAAACTAAGTTTCTTCAATCACGTCTTCGCGCACACCGGATAACAAACGCTGATTTTCGTTCGCTTGGCTCACTCAAGCAGCGCATCTCCTTCAGTTGCTCCTTCCTTGGTTAGCATAAATATACGCAGTGGAGTTGGAACTGTTTAAAAAATAAACAGACTGGATGATGATTTCCTGGCGGGAACGTAATTTCTTTCAGTGCGTTTTTGTGCAGACTGGCTAACAGGTACCAATTTATGTTCGCTTCGCTCCGCCGGAAGTAAATAAATTACAAACAAAAACGTCGAGCGTGCCGTAAAAAAAGGGTTATTGATTGAAGTTTTACTTTACTTGCTAAAATGTACGGCGATAAAAATGTAGGAACTTGAATTAAAATAAGCGAATGTACAATCAAGAAAATTGCATCTGTTTTAAGTTCTGTTGTGCTTTAAGAAAAAAACAGAAAACTGAATTAAACGAATTAAGTTATTCTTAAAGCACGACAGCACTTAAACAGATGCAATAATCTCAATTGTACATTTGATTATTTTATGTCAACATTATTTTATGTGCAACAAAGTTCAAATCTTTGGTAAGCCAAAAATGCCACATTTTACGACGCGTACCACAAAATTGTTACAAGTAATTGTTTTTTTGTTTACAAAGGCATTTTAAAAGCTCGAGCACGCAATGATTGTTGCTAACAACTTTGAAACATTTTAGCTCAGCTTTGAAAGTCCAAACAAAAACAAAATTATTGCAAGTAATTATTTTTATGTTTACAAAGTCATTAATGCTCGAGCATACAGTGATTGGTGCTGCCCACTTTGAAACAATTCAGATCAGCTTAGGAAGCCCGCATCTACGAAATAAATACGCCTTTCTATCATTTGACACTGCCAATTTCGATGGCCTCGAAATTAACAAGGTAGCTTAATTTAGTTTTAAGCTATACGCGTGTAGCTGAAACACGGATTCTTTCATTTCGCCTATTAACAAATTTCGACGAAAGGTTGATTTGCCAGGCAAGGCAGCAAACACATAACACCAAGAATGAACTATAACCACACGCCATGGCTGTTTGCTGTGACGTTCATATCACGTGACTGGGCTAGTCCAATCAGACGGCCAAACAGCCGTTGTTCTCGTTCGTCATTGCCTAACTCATGGTGACGTCACGGCAAACAGCCATTGCGCGTGGTTTAAATCTGAAGAAAAACTTTCGTTTAATTGATGGGCGCTGCAGAAAGCAGCCCCTCGTCATCGTGGGGCAGATAACCCACCTCCCTAGAAAAAAAAAATAATAAACGGCCCCACGGCGTAGTAGTGGGAGTCGTAGTTGAATCAATAGCACATTGTAATTATCACGTAGTGTGTAGATTAGTTTAAAAAGCTCTGTTATTTATGGGAACGTGCTAGACATAGCTCTGCAAAACCTAACACAAAATATAGCGTGTGTCCGTGTTCCTAAACGCACCTCAGGCCTGTCAATTAAATTCGAAAATACACCGCCGCTAGAGTGACACCTTGCCATCAACCGAGTTGTTGTTTTTTAGTTGTTCTTGTTTTTTTTTTTCTTCTTCTTCTTCATTTTGATGTTCATTTGACGTCTGGACGGTGTTCGTGCACCGCAGAGAGGTCACCCCGTTCAGTTTGTGACGGCTTTTCAGAAGTGCCGCTCGCTGATAAAGATCTTTTGCGGAGTTAATAGTCCCGGCAGCATTTTGTGAAAACCGTGGAAGCCAAAAGTCAAATTATTGCAATTCGTTGTTTTATGGTTTTTTTTTTTTTTTTTTGGTGTTCGAGTTAGATTGTTGCCTAGCATTTGTTTTCATGTTTAATAATTACATTAGCGAAAAGAAACAACAATAAAACAATCGTGGTTGTTCAAGAAAGCATGTTTTCCTTATAAGGGCATTTCATTGTTCCGATAGAAATAAGTGTTTATCGGTTACTCGCTTCCGTACGAGCCATCGTTCGTTGCAAGTTAAAGACGATTCACTCTGTAATGTACGCTGGGTCTAACAGAAGCGAGTAATCCATAATACATTTATTTCTATAGAGCAGCGTCATGTGACGTCATATTGGCTACAAGAGAGATAGCTGCAAGGGGCACTCGATTAAAATGGAGGGTTAAACAACGGCACTTCTAGTCAAGGCAGCGCTTTGAGAGCGGATTTCATAGGCTTAAAAAAAAAACGTCGTTTTCGCCAATCTCTTATGCTGCTAGGTTGTAATTGGAAATAAAGATTCCACTTGCTTAAAAATGTCAGCAACTGCCAACAAATCGAAAAAAATCGTGCATTATAGGCCTAAGAAATCCACTCTTAACAGCATTGCCTTAAGTAAGTCGCCCTTCTTTTCCCCCTCCAGTGACCCTTGCAGCTAACCCAGTTACTGGCGGTGTTTTATTTTAACGTTTTATTCGTGATTTTCCAATACGGGCGATGGCTTTTATTTTTTTTTTTTTACCAAACAAAACAAAATCAGTAGCTTACATTTTGTTCTGGAGTACAATATCTGTGTTTTAATTCCACGGTGCGCGTGCAAAAGTTGCGTATTTAATAAAAAGTCATTCTTTAGATCCTTCTTTAGATTCTTTAGATTCTTTTTAGTTGTGACAGGCCTCTGAACTACCCTAAGATTTGTTCTGAGGCGTTCATGCGAAAGAGCTGATGTGGCCATCGGCTCCAGGAAATGTTTGATAAACGTGCTGATGCGCGATCGGAACTTTTATTTTTTTTTATTTTTAGAAAATGTTATAAAAAAATCTTTCATGCACTGAGAAAAATAAAAAAAAAACCATGCGTGCGCTCCCGAGAACCACTTAATTAACTTTTAGCAGCCTAAGGCCGCGATAAAAAAAAGTAACATTGTTTTTTTTTTTCATAAGCGCTCGCGTTCAAGAATTCCAAGCTGCGTCAGTCCTTTTTAATGTTGAATAAATAAATTTTTTTAAATCAAAGATTGCTTGCGCACGCCTTAAACCTAATGGTGAAAACCGTTTGTCTCTATCTGTTAGCGTTCCATAGATGACGGGCTCACTTGTCGTCCGCTTCATACTTACATTTTATTTACTCATTTTGACTCATTTTTGGACGCTGAATCTGATGTTAAAACCCATTTGTGTCTGTCTGGTACCGTTCTGATACCGTTGCAGAATCCCGTTTCGTGGAATGGAAATATTCTTCAAAAATGTACCATTGCAGAATTTAAAGATGCATGCCTAATTGGAAGGAATTTGTGATTAGTTGTGGTTTCTGATGCCATGTATTTAGCCGCAGCGAGCGCGGCACGTAATTTGAAGAAAAAAAATATTCTTCAAAACGGGATTTTGCAAAACGGGTGTTTGTCTATAAATGTCTGGCCATTACGCGGGAGTCGTGTTTCAAATTTCGTGTACCTAAAATTTTGTGAACGATATTTGGCGAAACGGGATTTGCCCTTTGGGTAAAACCTTTTAGCCTGCTTTCTTTTTGGCGAAACGGGATCTGGCGAAACGGGACGCAACCGTCTACGTAGCTCCCCGAGTCGCTGTGCTGAATCATTTAGGGTTGTACGAAAAACAGTGGGCTCTGGGTTAGGACTTTTGAGCCGCCGCCATGTTGTTAACAATTGGTCTAGATTTGAAGATGTGCATCACAAGATGGCTGAAACGTCCCCCCCCCCCCGTTTTTATGTCAAGCTGAGTTGCAATTGGTTCTAAGTTCAGAAAATCTGAACTTTACATTCTAGCGGGATTTTTGATCCACAGTGCTGCTTAAAACATTGCTTCAGTCGTCGACCTTTAGGATTAGCTCTGAACCAACCGAGCTTAATCTGACGTCGCAAGATTATTGTGCGTTTGGATTTGTCTTATTTTCGAAAGGATCAGACCCGTTCTAGGTACTTCTTTTCGAAAACAGAAAATTGTAAATTTTTAAAATGTTTATACTTTCTCTTGTACTCGAGAGCCGAATTATTGGTTAGTTTTTGAATAACGTTGACATTTAGCTGCACGCTACAAAATTGCTTCTACGATTTCGTAATTTGATACGATATTTTTTTTATTTTATTTTTTTGGAAGCCGTAAGTCATCGGATGATGAATATCGATACTCCTATAGTTTGTTCCACGTTTAGCTTTGTAGCCTACTCACCTGCACGGAACCATGTATTCTTCCACCTAGATCACAGAAGCACATATGTAGATAAGTTACATCTTATCTGTAAGGCCGTAAATGAAAGTAAACAAAATTGGAAACGAAGCCATCAGCGAAAATTATACACTAGAAGG
>JAHWFP010234034.1:0-24793 GCA_023313725.1 Lithobius niger | reverse complement strand
TGGTGCATTTCCGGACCCATGTTTATAGGACTTTTTCTTCTTATCTTTGATCACACAGCGGACCCTCAAAATATTTGACACCAATTTCCGAACACCCTGTATATTCTTAACCTGGTTAAAAAATCATTCTCCGAAGTTTAATTTGATTGAATTTGGCCTTTTGCAGATTCGGAGTTCGGAAAAGTTACAACGAAAATAATATGTATTATAGTGCTAATAATTTAAAGAAGTCAATAAATGCCGTCTTCCATCATAATATAGAATAGACACGAATAAATCAATGCTGATAATCCAAATTGGAGTACACAATGGACCATCAAGCGCGACGCAGGAATATTTTTTCCTCTTTTTTGGCACTTTTTGGATAACACTTACAACGAACCAATAATTTAAACAAAAATGTTTGATCTTTGCCCCAAATAAAAATTATTAAAGACTCTAACCTAGTTTTGCTGTGAGAAGTGATAAAAGTCTCACACCTAATTTCCCAGATTGATGCTTTAGTCATTAAATGTAAAATTCTGTATTTCTCAGTCCCAGTCGGGGCAGTTGTCTTTTCTTTCTTTCTCAGCTTAGTCATCTTGTTTCCTCACTAGACCAGTCTTTAATGCAGACTGTTGCCTCGTTAACCGCTTACCTTCTGATTTATTGTTTATTTATAGAAAATTGGTAAGAAATTTTTCCTTTTCGCGTTTTTCCTTTTCGCGTTTTTCCTTTGAACGATGGATCTGTAAAATTACGTTCAAAGAAAAAACGCGAAAAGTGAAAATTTCCTACTGACCAATTTTAAATTTCATATCACAATTTCAACTAGCAATAATTAGGTAGGGATCATTAAAAACTTTTAATCTGGGCACGCCAATATGCGCTGGTTCATGAGTTCTGTCACTGTTTGTTTAGCCACGATGACTTGGCCACAATGAAATGAAAGTCGTGGTTAGTTAGATATAAAGTAAATATATAAGTAAATAAATGAGAGGTCATCTGCCTGACGAAGCCCTAAGGCCTAATGAGTAGCATAAAACTAAACAATTCAGAAACATTATACAAACGAAATAAGAGTATCTAGTAAAAGCAACATCGTTACGTAACAAATAGCCTTGATCATTCATATAAACATTTTCATAAATTAATAACAACATGAAGACTTTGTTTTACTGTATTTGTTAGTCAGCTCAACAAAGCATTTCTTTGCTTATTTGAGGTGCACCATACACGAAGCTCAGTGCAACCCTACCACGCTCCAGTATGCAGCTGCGTACATTCCAGTCATTCTTGAAGAGCGAGAGGTTATTGTTTAAATTTAGTATAGGCTTGGACATTTACTTTTGAACGGGACTGTATATACAGTTCATAGCTATGTATTGTTACAACAATTGATCAAATAGGATTATTTCAACTAACAATGAGTATTAATTTTGGAGTGACAATGGCACATTACATCATGTGGACTTCGGGCTTGGCAGTTTTCACAAATGACGTCATCAGTGTAACCTTGGTGGTGTGGCATAATTTCATCGTAGAGATCCGGAATTTAAACTCGCAACAGCATTTGCTTGTTAACGCTGTTTCATTGTTGTGTTGTCTTTCTTGCATTTATCGACTTGCATCTGTCAACTTCTTACATCTATGTAGGACCAGCTACACCCACGCATGCTCTACAGGGAGATGTTTTACCACTTACTCAATCAAGCAGTTGAAGTACAGTGACCAGGTAGCGCCCGGTAACTCGTGAGCACAGTAGCAATGATATGCCACATACAACAAAATTGCGGGTAATGTAGACAGCACTCATGGGTGCCCATCCCCCAAAGACTATGAAGAGTCCCCCCCCCCCCTCCTTCAACTTTAGAAAAAGGTGTATATTTCATAATTTCATAGTGTGATCATTTAGGCAGCAACTATGAAATATAATTTTTTTTCTAATTTGGCAGGATGGGGGGCGGGGGGCGTTAAAAAAGTTAAACAAGTATAAAAATATGAATGCATGACATGACACACTGTTGACCAGCAAGCAGTTATAATTATATCAAAACCAAAACTGGTAAAAGGGACCGCCAATTTCCGAATGGTTCGGCCCTTCAAAGGAGTGATACCAACACACCAAAACATTGGCCAAGTGAATCGCACCGTCTAATAGCTCGAAGGTTAAATGAAAACTAGATTAAACTAGGTTGAAGATTTCATGTTGAAGATTTCATGTTAAAGATTTCATTTAACGTCTAAAGTATTATTTGGTGCGATTAAGTTGGCGAATGTTTTGGTGTGTTGATATCACTCCTTTTATCAACTTAGTCGCCTCTTTATTACTTAGTTCATATCACTCCTTTGTGAGGCCGAGCCTTTCTCAACTTGGTGGCCTCTTTACCAGTTTTTAGCTTTATTTTGACACTTTGTTTTTCGTGAATTGGACGTAGACACAAGTTCTTTGGCAAAGTTATTTAAATTTGTGACGACACATTAGTGTATGTCTAGATGTCATTGTCCAAAGTTTCACCGTCCAATCAGAGACGATGCCGACAATCTATATAACTAAAATTGTAATATTTGTTTGATTGTTTGTGTGTCGCCAGATTACCGAGATTCCCACTCCAAATTCTACTGAAGTCACAGTGGTAATCTCGATAATCTTAATTATGTTTGTATGTCTGTCAAACGGAATTGTCCGGTATAAGTAATGACTCGAACTCTCTTCTCAACAAAGAGGCTTAGTACTGATAACGTAATGTTTTTCTCCAGTCACAATATTTTCATGCAAACGGGATCTAGGCCTCTGTCTCTTAACCCTCGATCCAACTAAATCTACTGAAAGCGTGGGTGACTGGTAACGGGAAATTACAGTATTTTCCCATATACGGGGTGCTGCCCTAGTACTAACAATGGTTATAACAATATTTTTGAACTTACGCCATTCCCGTTACACCCCCAGGCTGTAAACCAGAAAAGGTATGCAGTTAATATCGTACTGCAGCTGTTCGTAAAATTTCATAGCTGGAAGCCTTTCCGCTATCTCGGTATCGGTGAATAATCATCCTTTGGGAATTAACATTCGGATGAGCGGACTAGCATAGTAAGAAACTTGAAACTAACAACACATTTACAACGTCATTGAGGGTTAAATTTTGCACTGAAAACCGCATAGCTAATAAGTAGCTGAAATGTGCTCAACTATGCTTCAGTATACAAGACACTTACGCTATGGCGTCGCGCTACAATGGTTTACAATGGTCGACAAATGAATTGATGTGATGTTTGTTGCTTAACTTGACGCGAAACACTAGCGTATGTCTAGATAGCTGTGTAGTGTACCATATCGGAACTTTATTTTAACTGTTAAAGTTTATTTTAAAGCTGCAGCCTAAAAATCTTAAATTTCAATTAAAATTGGAATTTGAAAATTGTTGAAGCCGACTGGGATTTTAATATTGTTCTATATCGTTCATTTTGTGATGATGGTCTTGATGATCATATCAACTTCTCTGCCCTGGCTGGTCTGATGGCTGGGGGAACTTCGTTCTCCCCACCCCCCCCAAAAAAAACAGTAATAAAAAACAATAGGCCTGTTAGCCATAATATTTTTGTGGGGGGAAATTCGTCCCCCCCAATAAAAATAAAATGGCGACGAGGAGATGCTCCTCACGTTTTTTCCTTCCCCCTCCCACCCCCTGTGGGCACCACTGACATCACTGGTGCACGGTGCTAATTGGTATATTATGCGTGAGTCGTACCCGGTTCCCAATGCAATATTTAGCTGTGTCTGCTGCCCAACGTGAGAAGCGTACTGTTCTGTGCAAGCGTGAGTTTCAGTGTTCTGGGTGGCACATGCTTCCAAGTTAAAAACGCGTGTTCACCAGTTGACAATGTTAAGAAGATACCGTGGCTCACTCTACAGTCCGTTACTTCCTCTTGCTGTAAGGTGCCAGCGGAAGAACCAGGTTTTCGCGCAATGATTTACGAAGCTTAGCTCACGTTTGTTTCTTTGGAAAACAATTCTTGAGTTGCATTCATTTCTTCGCTTGCAGTAATCTTTAATGATATCGCGAAAGTTAAATGATGCGACAGTAAATTATAAAGGTCTACCGATGGTGAAAACCTCCTTTAAGCCCAAAAAAGAAAGAGATTTTGAAGCAAAATTTCGTTAAGTTTGTCCAAATTCATTCGTGCAACTTCAGAAGAGCATTCAGGGAACAAGGCACGTAGCCGCACTCACGCCACTCCACAAGAGGATGCGTTGTGAACATGACGATAACTAGCAAGCAACGAAAACATGAAAATATTTCCAAAAGATCGCGCATGAACATCACGAAACAGGGCCGTCGATAAGAATTCCCGGCCTCTTTGTTTGTTGAGGGGGTGGGGGTGGGGGTTAATGGGAGACTAACAGGAATGAACCAAAAAATATGGCAAATATTCCTTTTTGGGGCGTTTGACTATACGTATAGGCAGAGAAGTCAGCTCAGAAGACTTGTATAGTTTTATTCGAAATGTATGAAACTACCATACAACTATTCTGACTTCTCTGCCTTGATTACTTTTCATGTTAAAAATGACGAATTAAATTAATGGTTTAACATGGCCCTGTTTTAGCAATGCATTTTGTTATAAACTGGTATTATGGGTTCAAATTTTTTCATACATAATGCCACTCTTTATAACGGTTGAGCGACGATCACATGAGTGACGAGACACACGATCTGCAGCCAACAGTAGCTGCAACACAACGTGTCGGGAAGTGCCTTCCTCTCATGATAATGTATACGTATACAGGGTGATTCATAAAGTACTGAAATATAGGCCTATGAATGTAGGTCTACAAAATGTAGGCCTATACTATGGGGGGGGGGGGGCCTAATTTTATTAGCACATGAAACAAAAACCTTTGTCCAATCTAATAAAGGCTTGTTATGTGCATCCCTTGAATTAGTTGTGCGGATCTCCACCTGCACTTGACGAGGACGTTTTGTAATTGTGTTGTAGCAAACTGTGTGTTGTCAGGTCATATGAGTAGTATTACAATTCCGTCGTAGCCACCTTCTTTGAACGTAGACGTTGAATGTTAGGTTGGAACATGTAGGCCTGTGAGACATGCCCCCGAAGTACAGTATTGAGAAGAGAATAGAACTGGTCCAATAATAGTTTGTGGCATGGAGGGAGCCAACTTCCAAACCATTGCAATAGTTATTAACCAATTTAACGCCCGCCATTCAGACAAAGATAGGCCTGTTACAACACAGTCATTAATTTGTTGCAGAAATATAAGGCAACAGGGCCTGTGGCAGACGACTGGGGAGCATGTGGTCGTCCACGTTCTGGTACAGATGAAGAAAGTACGCCTGCCGTATATTGAGTCTATCGAAGCAACCTCTCGAACATCACAATAAGACCTTGCCCAGCATCTTAATACCAACCAAACAGCCATCCATAGAATCTTTAAGAAACAGGTGTAACATGGATACAAATCCGCCACTCAACAACAACTTGATGAGGAGGACTATAACGGAAGATATACAATTGGCACAATGGGCTGTTGAAACCATTGATGGTGATGCCAATTTCTACGCCGTCTGGCAATGACTGACGAGGCCCATATTTCATTGCACTTATTACGTAACAAACAGAACAGACGTGAATACAGCATCACAAACCCATGCACATTACACAGTTGAGGGACACCACCAACAGAATCCCAGAGCGAATGTGTGGTGCAGGGTTTGTGGGTTCACGGTTGAAAGGCCCACTCTTCATTGATGGACCACTAAATGTTGAACGGTATTTACATCTGCCCCAAGACTAGATTCAACCTTCCATCGAGGAGGAAGTGCCGCGTGCCCAACTTAATACCGTATGGAATCAGCACGATGGGGCTTCTCCCCACTTTGGACGCAATGTACGGAAGTGGTTGGATCAGACCTTTGGTGGCAGGTGGATTGAGAGGGGTGGAACAGTAGGCTGATCTAACTCCTCCTGACTTCTTACTATGGTGCTATCTGAGGAACAGGTTAGGCACAGCGCTACATCACCCGAGGACCATGCAGGAGCTAAGGCAATGTACTGTTGAGATCTGAAACAATTACATCGGGTATGATTGAGGGAGTATGGTGAAATCTTGGTCAGAGGCTTCGCATTGCAGCACAAGGCGGACACTTCGAAAATGTAGTGTTGAATTAAGGTGAATGTGGCTTACTTTCATTCCAAACCAGGAAATATCTAATATTTATTTCCGACATCCGAGCAATGTCGACGTTCAATCTGGCAGTTACGTGGTTTATCCGGTTAGCGTAAGCAAGCTACATTGCACTACTACAGATGCACTACGGTTGAAAATATCAACGCATTTCAAACCTTTTTAATGAACGTGTTCAAACCCTGAGTTCAGGATATTCGTTAGATTTAACTAAATTGTTGAAGAGGTTTGCAAGGTTTTCGGTTTGGCAATCCAAATGGACTACAATACACGACTACGGTTGAAAAATATCACCGCATTTCTTAACGTTCAGTTATGGGTTCAAACCCTGACTTCAGGAAATTCGTTAAATTTGACTAAATTGTTTAGAGGTTTGCAAGGTTTTCGGTTTGCCATTCCAAATGCACTGCAATACACGAATACGGTTGGAGATATCACACGAATTTCAAACCTTTTCGGTTACTGGGTCCAAATCCTGGTTTCACAATAAAATGTTGCACAAAGTTAATGAGGCACGATATTAGATGAGCTCACTAGGCTTGTAGCTTGGGTACAGTAGGGGCCGTGCTATACCTGTTGAGCACATTTTATTTCCTGGGGCGACGGGGGGATCTACTATCCCATTCAATGATGACGGGCTTTTCACTGGTACAATAACCTAAGATGCACTGTACAAAACTTTGAAGTATTCGTGTGAACATTATCATTTTGTTAGGTCTATTATAGGCCTACATTTTATAGGTCTGTGTCTTATAAGCCTATTTTTCAGTACTTTATGAATCACCCTGTATATATAATGTATATTATATATTACATTTCCTCACATGATATTTCTGAATCAGCGATGGATGACGTTAGAACCAGGAGTCACCCACTTAAACTTTTAATTTTTCAAGTTAAACGGGATTTGTAATGGGCTTTATCTCAGGCCCCTAGGGCTCCTCTATTAACTGATTAGGTGGCAGAGTGACAGGTAGGCTGCCACCAGACTCAATCCTGAGTCCACTGTAAAAGTCTTACTGCTAACGTCCTGGAAGAACACACTGAGAAGTAGTAGAACGACTGGGGATTTATTGTAGCATTTCGTATATTGTTGATGAGCATACAAAAATATTACAAGTCCAGCAGAAGAAAATTACAGCTCAAACATCGGCCATTTAGAAGTTGAACAGTAGTAGGAGATTTCCCTTGAACATGTTGAACTCGTGCGCAATGTTTTGCTTTAAAATGTTCAATAAAGCACCATGAAGAATAATTAAATTATTTACGCTTCACACAACTCTATACTAGATGAGAGTTCGAGTTTTAGTCCTTGCCGCTTTTTGAAGAGTGAGCGAACTCTGACATTAACATCACTAGCTTCCCGGGGAGGGGTTAGGTCGCCCACTAGATAATTTGGTACTACGTTAAACTTTTAACTTAATCAACCCACGGTCTCTTCACATACCTCTAGGTTACGGGAGCATACGCCTCGTAGAGCCTAACCACGACTTCAATCCCGCCCTCCTCCTACAGACTTGGGCACACAATCGCTGACGCTCTCTGCCCGGCGGACAGACATGGCCTCCAGCGGCCACTGGTTGTGATTAGAAGACACCCATGAGCCCGCGAGCTCATCTTATATACCAGGCAAACGGATTTTCTCGCACCGCTCGAGCAGTAACATCCGACGCAAAGGAATGCTAGTCGTACTCCAATGGTCAATTCCCGATTTCCAGCTTTCAGATTTGTCAAAACAGGTCAGGTGACTTATCTGTCTATCCAGCAATCTGCTGCTTCCGTCTTTACTTTCGGTCATTCGCTCGTGCTCTTAGCTTGACGAACAGAGTGAGCTTGAACTGGGCGCACAACCCTCTTTAATCCCCTGCACATGTGTTCGTCATTAGTAGAGAAGCGCGGCAATGCTGGCCCTTGCGTTGGTTTAAAACTAACGGCCAGAATCTGCCTATTGTCCCTTGTTCAAAATGCACGATTCAAATAAACCTGAGTTTAACCTGTTCATGGCATTACAAGCATTGAATATTGACACTCAAACCTTATTTACATATGTAAATATAGGAAATTAGCTAATGCTAAACATCGGGTTTTTAGGCCGACTAACCTAACAAGCATTCATACAGGCTGTCATTGAGATGCATAAATGACGAGTTAAACATTAAACCATAGATACAATAAAACCTGAAGGTTCACAGAATCCTCTGTATAAACAGTTTAATAACAAGGAGCAAAACCAGTCCCTTAGACCTAAACTTACTGTGTGGGGTTTTGGTTCCAAAACGTCCATCATCGACGTCATAAGTTTAATTTTCATACATATAAATAAATGGGTAGTTTTATCTCATATGTATTGCAACCTCCAGACCATGGCAACACATGGCTGAAACCCAGTTACTAATTAACAGTGCAAACACAGTTATAACGCTGCAAAGGAGATCGCTATAATTGTAAACTGAATTATTCTAGACCAAGAATTCGAGGGGGGGGGGGGCACAAACGGGGAACCCAATAACACTGAATTTAAAAACTAAATGGCATAGTTATAAAAAGATTATCCCAGATCAGGGCTCATTTAATAACTACAAAACCAGCTGATTAGGCTGCCAAGTTAATTGTAATAGCGATCTCCTTCACACGCCCCCACTTAAGGAGCTGACTTCCGAGTTTCCATGAAACCAGGAATCAGAGATACAAAAACAGGCAAGTGTAAACTCGAGTACCGTCTACTAATGCAGAGCCACGCGTGAAGATCTGAGAGCTAAACAAAACTTACATAAAAGAAACATAATTTTTCCTTTATAGGACAAGCAAGTGGCTGGCTCTCACCCTACACTTAGTAGAAAGAAATGAGTCCCACCCAAATGCTCTGAACAAAATCCGGAGATTTTAGACAAATGCTTCTTCTTGGGAAAAAAAAAACATTTAACAAAGTTAATGATGCAAATTAAGAGATGACACCAGTATACTACTCTGGTAATATGTCCCTAGGGATACGTAGTACAGAGGGTGAGCTCTATCCTTAACTTACACCACACTGGAAGGTTTATAGGTAGACCCAACAACTTACATAGTTTTAACCAAAAACTATAAAAGACCTCTAATTTTATTTTTGCGCAGAAAAGAAATTTCAGGTAAAAAAAAAAACAGTGTTGTGTTTGGACGTCGTAACACACAAGTACATCGCTTAACCATATAGCTACGAGGTAGTAAATTTTTAAGTTATCTGTTAGGGAAATTAACAAACCTATAACACTATTTTAATTATACAGAAAAAATAGCAAAGACATTTTCCACCGTTTTAGATTTCAAACACTAAAACAACTACATTAACTGAGAGTGAAGCATAACAACAGTTAATCAAAAAGTCAAGATCGGGCGGATCTGTCTTTTTCTTAAAGGTACGACTCGAGGAGTCATGTGCCTTTAAACAGCCTTGAAGAGGCTCATCCTGATTTACATTACAAACATCATTCGTAAGGGACTCAATAGCTGGCAAAACTATTCCAGTAAATTCAGGAAATACTTTACAATTTGTTTGGTCTTGAAAAGACTTATTCTTGACCAAATCAAGGTTACCAGTGTTACCTGTAACAACCTTACTGTCCTTAAGGGACTTACATTTAAACGCATTCGGCTGGCTAGCCTTTTTCCTAGACGAAGCCCATGCTTCAAAACTGGGAACCTTAGGATTAACCACACAAGTTCGTCCGTCAATCTTAGGAATGCACTGCTTAACATTGAGTTGCTTAGCAGGCAAGCGACCCTCGTCAGGCGGAGGTTTGAGGGAAGCGATGGGTGCGTCACGAGCAGGCTTTGGCTCTCACAGATCCTGTACCCTCTTTACTTACAACAGGCTTATTTTTAGGTTTACACAAATGTCTTAACCTATCCAAAGATTTTATACCAAGTATAACATCGAAATCATACCCAATGCTATTACTTACACAAGCTGTTGTTTTAACATTCCGTATTTGGTTAACAATCCTAGATTGACCTGGTTAAGTTTAACCTTTTCTTTACACAAAGCAGTTTTACAATAAACTGGTTTATTCAATAAGTGCCAATTTTTAGCAACCTTATTGGACACAAGATCTACTGTACTCCCACTGTCACGCAGCACAGAAATAGTACGCTTCCCAAGTTTACAAGTAAAAATATTAGTACTTAACACTTTAGTAGAATTGTTACCAACCTGAATTGTTACCAGGTGTTAACTTGCTCAGGTTCCTTTTCCTGTAACATGGGACACGATTTACGAAAATGTCCGACTTTTTTACAAAGCATGTACCGTCACGTGTGCGTCCACCAACAACATTGCTGCTGTTACTTGTTAGGCTATCGTTAGCGTTAGCCTAACAACATTAACATCGGGTTTAGCAGAGTTGCTATTCGACCCGTTTGTGGGGTGTCTACTCCTAGGTTCAGATTTAACATTAACCTTTGACGAGTCAGTGTTACCTGAATTTACACTATTACCACTTTTACTCACGCCAACCGGCTCATGTTTAATTTCTTTTTCTTGGGTAGACACAAGTCTCCTCGAAACATACTCGTCAGCATAATTGGCCGCTGCTTCGATATTGTTTAAGTCGGGCTTGTCTTGAAGCCAGTACTTCAATGCATTAGGACAATTTAGCAAGAATTGTTCCAATAATACCATGTCAACTACCTTGTCAACATCACCTATCATGGATTCGGACAAATCAGCCCACTGGTTGAATTTAGTATGCAAACCAAAGGCAAACTTACAATAAGACTGGTCAGCATTCTTAGTGTAACTGCGGAATTTCACTCTAGCCGCATCTGGGGTTACCTTGAACTGCTTCAGTATTTCGAGTTTAACCTTTTCGTACTGCACCATTTCAGCTTCAGTTAACCTGGCGCATACTTGTGTGTATACACCACCTATGAGATGTTGAAGTTCTAACGACCACTCATCTTTTGGAAACCTAGCCAATTTGGCTGTTCTTTCAAATTGAACAATATGTTCTGAAATATCCTGCTCAATACAATCCCCCATTTAGGCATCAGTTTATTAATGTTTTTTGGGACGGGCTTGTTGATTTACTGTGACATTAGGAGCAAGCACTTGTGCAGGGTTGGCCTCTAATTCACTTCGCTCGAGATCGATCTCCCTACGCCTAGTTTCAGCTTGCAACGTGTGCACCTGGAGATCGTGCTCATGTAACTGACCAATTTGAGCAAGTCGTTGCTGCTCATTTTCAGCTTCTAAAAGCTTTAACCTATTTTGTTCCTTTAATGCTAGCTTTAATTCTCTAGCTTCCCTTATTGGTGCTAACCAGTCTATTAAATCATAGGGATTTAAATTATGATTATCTAAAGCTTCTTGAATTACCAGTAACGAAGCAGATTTTACTGCTTTTTCCTGTAAGCCAACTTCACTACAGAATTGCTTAAGCTTCTTGTTGACAATACCTTCGCAAATATCTTGCGCATTCATTTTGATACTTTGTTTAGTTTTTTGTATTAAAAAAAAACACCACACCCCAGAAAATTCTGGAACCAACCCGGGCAAAGCACGGTAGTTACTTTTCAAAATGAACTCCCAAATTACATTTGAGAAAAAAAAAAACCTTCCTTTTTGCCTTGCAGAGAAGTTGCTTTCGACAAGTGGCAAAAAAAAAAAACGGCTATCGCAAATTGTTAGCACTAAACACCAAATTTATTTAAAAAAAAAAGAAAACTGGGTTATTTTCTTTTCTACCGGAAAATTTGTAAACCTTACACCAATTTATTTCAGCAACAAAAAAATTTCTTATTTTTGTGGCCAGGAAAATATTAACCTACAATTTATTTTAGCAACAAAAAAATTTCCTTATTTTTTTGTGCCCAGGAAAATTTTAACCTAACCACAATTTTACTTAACTGTAAAATTTGTGAACCCTACAAAAAGCATGTACAATTTTTAGCCTAATCACATATCAATTATCATGCTTTGCCCCGGTTGTTTCTTGTGAACTTAACTTCTTAACCATAAAAAAAAATACACACAACACTTTGGGTCTGCACTAGTGGCTTAGACAAAAATTATTTTAGGCACCCAAATTTGCACGTTACCTTATCTTCTTGTAGCTGAAGATTTTGACATCGATGGAGTCATCTGGCAATTTAGCACATCAAAACAGTTCTTTTTCAATGTCAACACAGTTCGTTGTTTCAGCACAGTTTGTTGTTTCAGCACAGTTTGTTGTTTCGGCACAGTTCGTGATAAAACTGGAACACATCAGAAAGTCGTAATCGAAATTCAAATCAATTCTTCTTTCTTCGTCTCCCTTCATCCAGGGATCCGCTTGGAGGGCGGAGCTTCGGCCGCAAATGGCGTGCCAGGGGTGTCTGAAGAGTGCCGGGCCTGGCCCGGTCTTCTATGATGTACTGCAAAACATCGGTAACATCGGAAATGTGTACTGAGCAGTTAGGCACATCGGAAGCTGGGTCACTCGAATTCGACCGCTATGCCACCAGCTGTAAAGGAGTGTGCTTTATCTCAGGCCCCTAAGATAGGCCTAGGGCCTAGGGCTCCTCTATTAACTGATTAGGCGGCAGAGTGACAGGTAGGCTGCCACCAGACTCAATCCTGAGTCCACTGTAAAAGTCTTACTGCTAAAGTCCCGGAAGAACACACTGAGAAGTAGTAGAACGACTGGGGATTTATTGTAGCATTTCGTATATTGTTCTTGAGCATACAAAAGTATTACAAGTCCAGCAGAAGAAAATTACAGCTCAAACATCGGCCATTTAGAAGTTGAACAGTAGCAGGAGATTTGCCTTGAACATGTTGAAATCGTGCGCAATGTTTTGCTTTAAAATGTCCAATAAAGCACCATGAAGAATAGTTAAATTATTTACGCTTCACACAACTCTATACTAGATGAGAGATCGAGTTTTAGTCCTTGCCGCTTTTTGAAGAGTGAGCGAACTCTTGACATTAACGTCCCATCACTAGCTTCCCGGGGAGGGGTTAGGTCGCCCACTAGATAATTTGGTAATACGTTAAACTTTTAACTTAATCAACCCACGGTCTCTTCACATACCTCTAGGTTACGGGAGCATACGACTTGTAGAGCCTAAGTAGTATACCTTACTCTAGAGTGTTGTACTACGTTACGGCCTAACAGATTTCTATGCTTTATTTGGTAGTACATTTGAATCCCAGGAGGGGTGGAGCGTGCATCTGGGGTGCCTGCAGTAGCCCTCAGGCCCCTAGCTGTAGATGTGCGTTGGTTGACCGGGATAGTTGAGCCTATATCTCGGGCGGCTAGTAGGTAGTGGGCAAAGAGCCGTGGGTTACGTGGCATGTCGATTAGTTTTCCGCAGTGACGATCTTCCCCCTGGCTAAAGGTTTTTTAATCATTGATAGAAAAAGAGGCAGGGTTCTCAACTGCAAGGACAGATGTAGTGTGGGGGGTAGAAGTTATTAAAATTTAGGTTTAAAAATCGGCCAGAATATATTGAGAGTTTCAACGCGTAGATTGGCGTCTGTATGTTAGCTATTTCAGGGCTAAATAGAGTATCGAAAATGCCGGTGTATATGTATGTTCGAGCTGCAGGATTTATTCAGGTTTTGTAGACCTAAAAAAAATCGGCAGCGTCGCACTAATACATATGTAAAAAAAAAAAGTCAATTCGGTACGATATTTATCCAAGAACTACCCAAACTGTCCCGACGAGGAGGTAGACAGTCCGCCAGTGGTAAGGCAACGGAATTAAATACTGTAAGAACGACACAAACCGGATTAAATCGTGTCAAAAGTTGCATTTACCACCATTCACAGTTCAAATTTTGGGGTCTGTGTGATGCTAGCCAAAACACAGACACGTTTCGAAGAGACTCGTCACTAAAAAAAAATATAGCGGATATACAGAAATTTGTTGCATATACAACGCTGGTGACTTAAAAATAAACGAAAGGGATAAAAAAAACAGGAAAAAAAGAAAATTAATAAAGAAGATGGACCGAAAAAAAAAACAGATGTCAGTCCCCCGTAATTTTTATGGATGGTTAGGGGGACTGACAGGCGTAACAACGCCGGCCTCTTCAAGGTTGCGGCGTAGAGCCTGTGAAGTGTCAATTCGTGTCTGAAGCACTCCCACAGAGCGTACTGCAGCATATTGCGGGAAATAGCTACATTCCGCATTTCATTCAGTAACTATAGAAAAGAAAAAAAAAACACCCTAGTATGAGGGGACGGTAAAAAACAAAGAGAAAAGTAATATGGAGGTAGGAAACAAAACGGTAATACCTCTTCTCGTTGGCGCTCGGCCCGTGAGCGTCGTGGGGCAGTGGTTAAAAGGCGGAGCAGTATAGCCCCAGGACGGTGGCGTGGGGCAGCGGCTGGAGGATCCGGACTTGCCGGAGAATCCGTTGGTGGGGGAGAAGGATTACGGTGGAGCACGTCGGGGGGCGTACCTCTGAATCCAGCAACCCGTCCATCACGGTCATGGTGATGATTACGGCCAAGTTGTGTAATGCATCCCGCTGTGCCGCGTTTAATCCTGCTGCAGTCATGAGAAAGATCGAACTGCCAAAGATCGAATATACGAGCATAGTCAGCTGAAAACATTCTGTCCAATCGTGGCAAGCCCCTCCCACTCGAGAAAAAAAATGCGTGGGAACTCACCGTTAGTAGCCCCGGATAGGTCTATAGGTGGGGGATGATATTAAAAGGACTAATCCATCAGACGGTCTATTAACAGAAAGACATTGGGTCACGAGGTGAATGAAAATCCTAGCCAAAATAATGATAATGGAAGGGGTCTATCGAGGCAAGTTAAGGGGTGTTTGTAGGCTATTGTCAAGAAAGCGTGGGATTTACACCTGAATCCTAGACAGAAAAGTAATAACGAGGGGTCACGTCTAATAATTGAGGTTATAGGCGTTTGTAGGCTATTAATAACTGTCAAGAAAACCGTGGGATTTAAACCGGTGAACCACCTGCGTCAATTCATTATAAAAAAACAGGATGTGAGAATGGCGACAATGTGTCTAAGCAGGGGGTATGAGTAATAATGGTGTGAAACGAAAATCCAGACAGTCGGCGCCTGTTTTTTTTATAACGCAAGCCTTTTTACATAACCCTTTTTACACTCAAAAAGGAAGGAAATGAACGTACCTGGTGCAAAAAAGAAAAGCAAAATACCCTCAGGTCGAGTAGGCAGAGTGTAGATGACGTATAGGCGCGATATTATAGGCCGAAAACGTGACACGTGGTATGAACTGCGCAATAGACTGGTCGTACTGCAAAACGAACCAATGAAGGAAGTACATTAACGTAAGGGTATTATGAAAAGAAACGGCTATGATTCGTCGGACGGGTCTCCACTTGAAACAATGCAATCGGGCGGCCTATAAAACGGCCAGCGCGAGCCGCAAACAATCAACTCGCCGGCTGATCCTCTGATCAACAGTTGCAGGAAAAAGGTAAGCATCCTTGTCATTTATAAGTCTTTACATCATTACGGGGAAAAAAAAAAACAAGTCAGTTAATGTGCTGCTTTTCGTTTTTTACAGTTCAACAATCCGTAAAAAAAAAAGTGGGGCTCAAGTCTGTTCCGTAGCAGAAAAAGGTAGGCTTATTTTGTTCATTTATTTTATTTACGTGTAGGCAGGGACCTAGAACTAAAGGAGAGGTTTCTCTCTCTTTTTTTTTTCGTATCTGTAGGGATTAAAAACAAAACAAACAAAAAAACAAAAAATGGCAGCATCATCATCATCAACAGCCCAGAATGTAGTTGAATGTCCTGATACTTATTTCATTGGGGGCGAAGTATTTGTACAAGTAACGAAATTCCAAGGAAAGATTATATCCAAATACATGAATATGTGACGCCCGCCGTCGGCCTCATCGCAGGGCGTAGGGGCGTAGCATTCACAGTGCCAGAATGGCGAGAATTCGCCAAAGATCATGGTATTTACAATCAGATAGTGAGTGAAAGGACTCTCCATCAGCAGATTATGACAGGCCGGAACTACGGTTCTGGCATGAAAATGATAGTTTCCCAGAGTGGGAGCGTATACCAGGCTAAGTTTATTCTGGAAAAGTGGGGCAAAAAGTATATTGTTCTCAACTACTGACAATTTAGTGGCTTGGTTGGCTACGTGACTGATATTTCGATGTTAGTGGATAAGCAGATGAAAGAATTAGAACTTTCTGCAGAAAATTGGCTCGAGTAAAAAATAAGTAATACATTGTTTTTTTTTCCATTTTTCTCTCTTTCTCACAGTCATGACGTCTCAAAATATGGCGTACTGCGACACGTTCCCCTTGACTGGTCTTAATTTCATAAGAATATTTCCGTCAGCTAATGACGTCAAAATCGCGGTAGGAAAACATAGTGATTCAGACGCGGTTGTGTTAGAACCTACAGAATGGTTAGGGCTAATAGCCCAGCTTTATTGGCGTCAGCCTAATTCAAACATAACGATTAAAGCGGGCAACGCGTCTATTCACTCAGTGGCCGACAATTTGTTGGTGTTGAAAAGCGGTGATAAATCGGTAGCATTGACCGAATTTGACATTGTAAATATGCGTCATATGTTGCCTCCTATTTCGCAAGCAGTGGCTTGCTGAACGCAGAGAATAAATGAACTTTTAACCATGCCGACGTTAGCAGTGTCAACCATGACCGAAACGCCGTCAAAAAAAAAAGGAAAAATGAAGAAGTGGGTGAGGAAGAACCTGAAAAAAAAACGCAAAAAGCGGCCACACAAGAAAACAAGGGGTCAAAAAGACGGACGACCTCCCCCCCTCCCCCGCTTCATCAAAACCTGCTGCGAAGCTGCCAGAAGTGGTCGAACTGGAACCAGCTAAATGTAGCATGTGCGAACAATCAATCACGCATTCAAAATGTGACGTCAACATTCAAGATAATCGGCTCCCTTGTCAGGGCTGTAAGCATAACTCACCTAGTCAAAGAGATCATGATTGCGTAATGGAGCCCGCCCTATTTCGTAGCATGTTTTATTAAAATACTTTCCTTTTTTTTCCAATAGCCTATTCTAATCAAGTAGGGGAGGGTCCGCCAATAAAACCATCGTGTTCCGAAAAGCTTCACGAGTAAGATTGCCAGACTCAGGGGGCCGAAACATTTAAAAATGATAGATTTAGCGTTGTTAAATGTCGGGGAAAGTTTCTAAAAAAATTTAGTACTAATACGAATGTCTATACAGTGACAATTTCCCCCATTGACAGAGAGTATTTGACTAGAAATCGTTTAGACCGTATTAGTTACATGGATCAGCTTTTTACTGACATCTTCGATCGTATTTTGGAAGGGGTCGGGGGTAGGGATTACGTCGGTGTGTGCATTACAGGCTCAGGATTTGAGAATAGTTTGTTTTTGCCTTTGCATGCCAGGGAAACGTTTAGCGTCGCAAACGTTTTAAGTCTTATTTTGAAACTTAATCAGAGCGGTAGTGAAATTGACATTTTCAGTAAACTAGAAATTAAGTTAACCCACATCGAAGTACTTAGGGGTGGGACCTTCCCAAAAATAAGGGCATCCCGCACCAACATTACTGCGTGACTAGCTACCGGGAAATGTAGATCCGTCGTTTTTCCTAAAAACGGGTTAGATAAACTCTGGCTGGCTAGGGCACTGGTCACTTGTAAAGCATACGTTGATAAGGATACGGGGTTGTATAGGCAGATGCGTAAATCCGACAATTTACAAAAAAAAACTCGCATTACAACTCCATGCTGATGCCGGGGTGTGTGTTCGGACAGATGGGTGCTCGGTAGTAAACCTCAAACAATTCCAAGATTATTTGACCGATTATCAAATCGTGTTATTTCAGAAAAATGGAACCAAATGCCAGGTTACTTTTGAAGGGCCCCCTAGTTCTAAACGCATATATCTATACTGCGGTTCATTTTTTTGGAATTTAAAAACGAGATTTATTTTTTCGGCTCCATTTTTTTGTCATTCTTGCCTGAAGCCTTATTCTAAGGCCAAAACACACGCGTGTCAAAAACATAAATGCCCTTCATGTCACTCGCCTAAATACGTTTGTTTCTTAAAAAGATGGCTTCCATGTTCGGCTTGTAACAGATTGTTCAGGAATACGGAATGTTTAGCTAGGCACCACACGATACAACCACCATTCAAGAATGCTACAGTGTGTAAATCATTGCATAAATGCAAGGTTTGTTTTCTAACGCTTCAAGGACACCTCATCATTGTTGTCAACGTTATTGTAAAATATATAAACAATGGGGACGGCTCGAACATCGGTGTTACATTCAGTCTTTACCAGCGCCAAAAAAAAGGGACTGCGTACGTTTAGCCGTTTACAATTTCGAAACGACGCAAGTAGATAGGGTGACTGATAGTAAAGAAAAAGAGTATTTCATGCATAGTGTAAATTTAGCGGTTATCAACATTGCATGTACTTATTGTTTCGATAAAGTCACGTGCGATCGTTGCGGGGATAAGCACAAAGTGTTTATGAACGGTGAAAAGACACTCGATGATTTTTGTCGCTGGTTATTCGAGTCACATGCCGGGGATTCGAACCTTTCACTCGTAAGTCATAATAATAGCGGTTTCGACGGCGTGTTCCTAATGCATTGGGCGTTAGATAACGGAGTGAAACCTACTGACGTTATATATTCGGGAGGCAAAATAATTACCACCAAAATTGAGGGTATAAAGCTAGTGGATTCTTTCAAGTTCATATCAATGTCATTATCCAAGTTACCGAGCAGTTTAGGGCTAGACGAAACCCTTATCAGTAAGGGCTATTTTCCTCATTTGTTCAACCGCCCAGAAAATTATCAATACAGGGGGGAACTACCAGAACTCGAGATGTACGATCCGAATAGCACGAGTGCCGATGCTTGTGCCAAGTTAATAGCTTGGCACGACGAACAACGAGCCAAAAATGTGATTTTTGACTTTAAGCACGAATTGGTTAAATATTGCTGCAACGACGTCAGCGTGTTAATGGCGTGCATTCTGAAATTCAGGCAGCTTATACAAGCCGCGTGTCCTGGATTGGAACCATTTCACGACTGTTTGTCCATTGGTAACTTAGCCATGACTATATTTAGAATTCTCCATTTAAAGCCAAATACTATAGCGGCTATCCCATCGGATGGCTACTTCCCGGACCGCAAATTTTCCAGGGAGAGTTTGGTCTGGTTGGATTACGAGGCGGCAAAAAGAGGCATTTTTATTCAGCATGGCGGTAACTTGGGAAAAATGAAATTCCTCGGTAATAAATATACCGTAGACGGTTATTGTCTAGCCAACAAAACGGTGTTCGAATTTATGGGGTGTCACGTACACGGTTGTTTATGTATATCAGACAACAGAGACTGCCTTTTAGTCAGTTAACGGCTCAAGATGCTTACGAGAAATCCGTAATAATACGTAGGGCACTGGAGGAAATTGTCGGCGTCAAATATGTCCAAATGTGGTCTTGTCAATTCCACGAAGAAATGAAACGCGACGAAAAATTAAAGGCTTTTGAAAAAGCTTACAAAAAGGTTCCTCCCGCACTGAGACCACGTGACGCGTACTTGGGCGGTCGAGTCGAGACTTATAAGCACCTGCTCGTGGCCAAAGAAGACGAAAAAATATATGCGGGCGATATTGCGAGCTTGTATTCATCGGTCATGTTGGAGGAGCGTTTTCCAGTAGGGCACCCTACAATAATAACCGAATTTGAAGGTAGTACGGATATTTCGGGATATTTTGGTTTGATACAAGCTACGGTACGGCCGCCTAAAGGTCTTTAAATTCCATGTTTACCCTATAAGTACGAAAATAAATTATTTTTCACTCTGTGTCGTACATGTATTGCCGAGCAGCCAGCAGACGGTCTGTGCAGTCACTCGGACGAGCAGCGCTCCTTCGAAGCAACTTTCGTATCACCCGAACTACAGCAAGCTGTCAAAGACGGTTACGTGATATTGAAATTGTCGTGCGTGTACCATTTCCCCCAAACTACAAAATACGTCCCAGGGGAGGGGGGGGCGGCTGTTCACGGAATACGTGAAAACATTTTATGCTATGAAACTCGAGTGTTCGGGCTTCCCGAAGGACTGCATTTCGGACCGGCAAAAAGAGGCCTATGTGAGCCACGTTCGCGAAACTCAAGACATTGATTTAAATCCTCAAAATATACGAAACGACCAAGGTGGACGGAGTCTCGGTAACATATTCTTGAATTCCTTCAGTGGAAAATTTAGTCAAAGAGAAGATTTGTTGTCAACAAAATTTATCAACAATGCGGCGGAATATTTCTTGTTTGTCTTGGATGACAAGAATGCAATATCCGAGATTGACTTTGAACACGATGGCGAGATAGCTATTGTTCGCTACCGCAACAATCTGAACTTGTCCGAAGGTAATGCCAATGTATCCGTAATAATATCCGCGTTTATTACAAGCTATGGACGGCTACGATTGTTGCGGCTGTTACGTGACAGTACTGCCCCTGGCAGTATTTTTTATGCTGACACGGATTCGAAATACTATAAAGCACCGGTTCACGACCCACCACCCGGCAATGACCCGAAGCTAGGTAGTCTCACGAAGGATCTGTCAGTTTATGGCCACGAAGCTGAGATAACTCACTTTGTTAGTAACAGCGCCAAAAACTATTGTTTCGTAGTGAAAAGCGACAAGGGTGTTAAACAAGTCGTTAAAGTCAGAGGGATCACTTTAAACTTCAGAAATAGTCAGATTTTAGATTTTGATTCTTTAGCGGCGATGGTCAAAAATCCTAGCGCCAATGAAACAGTCACGATCGTTAAACCGCGTAAAATAATCCGAAAAAACAACCATTTACTGACTACGGCTCAAAGCAAGATTTACAGAGCCGTAGCGAATAAAAGATGGATGAATAGAAGTACGTACGTGACGTACCCCTGGGGCTATTAACTTTTTTTTTTTGGTTTTTGTTGTTGAGTTTTTTTTTTTCTTTTCATCAACAATATTTTATTTTATTAACAGCATTTTGTCCCCTAGTCCTCGTTCCACTCACTAGGGATGTACTCGTAGGACAAGTCGTCCCCCGAACCTTCTGGATTTACTGTAAAAAAAAAAAATAAATACGAGAATAAAACTCTCGGCACTATAAAAAAAGAAGAGCGTTAAAACATTTTTTTCATTACCTGAGACAATGGGGGGAGGGGGATGATATGTATGCCTGGATCTTGCCTTTGTGACTATTGCTGTTGCGGCTATTACTGCCGTTGTTGTTGTAGGGGGGGGGATGTTGAAGGAAAGGTGGTGAAGTGTGTCGATGGAGTTGGAGGAAGGATGATTGTTGACATCTCAACATCTTGGGTGGGGGCTGGGGCTGGCCAACTGTCCGGGATGTAGCGCCAAATAACTCCTAAAAGTACGACTGTTAAGGCCGCTACAATCGCGGACAGGGCAACTTTGACCGCGAAAAGTTGCATTCCGTTTTTTTTTTGGTTTCTATTTTTTTGGATGTCGATGGCTGACCAGTTAGCTAGAGTATGAATCTGCCCTCACCAAAATCCTTTCCTTCCCTTCCAATGTTTATATAAACCCCCATATTTAACGATCGGTCCGCCAACTAGCATCGCGCGCTTCGCATACCGTCTCTGGTGACCAGCCCGTTCTCCCCCTTTTTCTTTTCCCTCCCTCTCTTTTTCGTTGCAGGAGAAAATTAAAGGGACATCCCTCCCATGGCTGAAGTGACTTCTACGTCGGATATTTTCCGCGATAGGCATCCTACGTATAGCTGGACCGAGTCTAGAACACGTCTGTTGAATCACGAAGTGGTGCACGTAAAAAATATGGCCACCAAACAGCAAATACAGAGATTGAATCACGCTCTGGACGCTGAAGTGGAGTATTTCGGACCCACCACGATCTGATCAGACCGAGCGTGCCTAGACAATATTGCTGTTACACAGACGCCGAAGAACTCGGGGAAGATAGTCGCGACAAGGCTTTGACGCCTCTTTTAGAAAACGTTAGGGACCATGTATCTAGGGTATGCGACGTACGGTTCAATTGTTTGCATATTGAAAGGTACGCCACGGGAATGTTGTATAAACCTTGGCATATTTACAATCCTAGGGATGGAATGGACGTAGCTGCACCCGTGGCGGTCATGGCTACCGGAAAACGTGCGCACACTATGCGTCACGTTCATCACACTGACGGCGAACGGCCTACCTATACATCGGCTATGGAGCCCGGTAGTTTAGTAATCATATATCCCCCAACCAACCAGTTTTACAGGTATACAGTCCCGCAGCGTCCTCTCTTGAAAGATCCGGTATACTTGTTGACATTTACAAAATGGTTGTTTCGGGACGATCCCGATCCTGATTTCTAATTTAGTACAATTATTTTTGTAATTTTAGTAATGACGTCGTTGGGCATGCTTCGTCATCATTCGGACTTGCTGGAATGGTTCCAGCCCGTTT
This sequence comes from Lithobius niger, assembly GCA_023313725.1. Lineage (NCBI taxonomy): Eukaryota > Metazoa > Arthropoda > Chilopoda > Lithobiomorpha > Lithobiidae > Lithobius > Lithobius niger. The sequence goes on along the minus strand of JAHWFP010234034.1, from coordinate 2,179 downwards.
GCGAAGACGACGTGCTAAAAACCGTCAAATTGTTTACTGCCGGCGAAGCCCTTCGTATTTACAAAGCCCTGCTGAAAGAAACCGAGTGGAAGACGGTAGTAGACTGGACGAATAACCAGTACCGTACGAAGTACGAAAGCATAGATAAAATGCCGAAATTATTGAAAGACCTGAACGCGGTGATGGCTCCTCATTATTCTAGCAACGGCAAGCTATTTTCCAAATGCTGCGTCGTTAAATTTCATTGGAGAATCGATTCTTCCCCTTTCCAAAATATGAAAGATTACGGTGGTTTAGTATTAGGCGCCAAAGCCCCTATGATTCTTTTGTATAGTGAACCTACAGATCCTTCGTGTAAATGGCGTAAAGCCGAGCTTTCAGCCGGCGATTCGTTCTGCATCAAAAATGAGGAGCACGTCGTAGTTGAATTCCCTAATCTGCTTAACAGACATTCCAAGCCTACCATACACGTAGTGTTTTATAATTAAAAAAAAAAAAACCAAACCAGAAGGTTTATTATTTTCTTTCTTTCTCTTTCTCAGCATGACGTCTTTGGACGCATTGAGAATGTACAAGGGTGATAAAGAGGCGTCGTGGCACCAGCCCGTGCGAGAAGACGCTGCTTTGAAGGTAGTCAAGTTATTCACGGCTGGCGACTCGCGTCGTATTTCCCGAGCCTTGATGGAAGAAACTGTTTGGCGACCCGCTACCGACTGCATGGTCAATGTGCACTGCACGCTTTATGGAAGTGGGGAAAGTGAAAAAATAATGCTAATGACTAAACTCTTGAATGATTTGAACGTGGTTATAAGCGAAAATATTTCTCTGGAGAACGGTCGGTTTTACCCCAAGTGCTACGTGACTAAATTTAATTATAGAGTCAACGACGCCCCTTACAGAAATCATAAAAAAAAATATGCCGGGTTAATTTTAGGCACTAAAGCCCCGATCGTAGTTATTTACACTCGCAAGGACGAGCCGCCGCTACCTCTCAAACAATATAAAGTAGAATTGGGCGCCGGTGATATTTTTTCTTTCAATAAAAAAGTTTGCGACCCGTTAATAGAGTTTTGTAACCTGGTCAACTCGCAACCTACTATACACGTTACATTCTTTGAGTAAGAGAAGGCAACCTGCCTCGCGCCGCGAGGCAGGTTGTGTCTCTCCACCGCCGTGGTCCAAGAGGGGAGATCCGCCGCCGCCGCCACCCTAGAGAGGGGGCCTCCCTCCGCCGCTGCCCCGGCCCTAGAGAGAGAGAGAGGAGGGGGAGGGGGACTAGAAGGAAAAAAATATATAAACATTACGGTTGAAGAGTCTTAAGTCATTCGCTCCGTGACAGCTATGGATGATCGATCACGATCACGTTCGATCTCGACAACTTCTAGTTTCGTGGCCGATCCTAAATATGAGATTTGTAAAAGTATAATCCTGCTGCTCATTTTATTTTTAAACTGTATTGTGTGGGCGTACAGACTGCCTTACTGTCATATCGCCGTCAATAACGCCAGCAGCAGCGCCGAGTCGGTATGGGTGAGCGTTTAATTACCGATTTCGCCCAGTTTCACGCGCCTTTTAACTGCGTCATGGCTGGTCCAACGGGAAGTGGGAAAACGAGCTGGGTGCTGAAATTTATCGATAACTCGGCCACTATGGTAGACGAAGAAATTAAAGAAATACATTGGCATTTTTCTAGTTACCAGAGTTGGATGGACCGATATAAAGATAAAATTAAATTCCGTAGAGGTTTGCCTACTGATATCGCTAGCTACGATCCTAATATTCATAAATTATTAATTTTGGACGACTTAATGGGCGCCGTGGCTACATCTAGCGCCGATATTGCCGAACTGTTCACTAGACACGGCCATCACAATAACTTTTCAATTTTTTATTTGACTCAGAATTTATTCTCTCAAGGAAAAAACCAGCGCGACATCGCTTTAAACGCTCAATATCTAGTACTGTTGAGAAATTTGAGAGATAAAAGACAAATAATGACGTTCGCCTCGCAGGCCTACCCGTCCAAAACTAAACAATTCATGGCCGTTTACGACGACGCCATCAACAGGCAGAAATTCGGATATTTACGGGTCGACATGCACTCTAAATCCGACGACGCGACTCGGCTACGAACCCATATATTCCCCGGAGAAACTACTTTAGTTTATTCGACGTGAAG